>JARKHS020000946.1:0-25511 GCA_030143305.2 Amblyomma americanum | reverse complement strand
ATTGCGACATGTGAGGCAGCATGTCAAGGGAATATGGAAAATAAAAAAATGAAATAACCGGGAAAGACCACACAGCCACATACATCGGGAGGAATTATTCAGCATCATTGATTAAGAGACTAGGTTAACCGTGCAAACGCGGGAACGAGGAAGAACGAAAAAAGAAAGGCTGTCAGAAAAATCGCCAGAAGTTTGTTGACTGTCGCGTTGGTGTAATATATAAGATGGCGACGTCATGCGGCCACTTTTACATCGGTGAGACGGGGCACTGCATCAACGTGAGCGTGCCAAAGGTGTCGAGAACAAGTCACGCAGAAACCATCTAGCCATGCACTGCTGAGCGCGAAAATTGCGAAGCGACTTTGAATCCGACGCTATCATCGACAGGTGTAAAGATGAGACCTCGAGGCTCATTTCCGAGGCCTGCAATATACACAAAACAAATTACGCGTGCATCAGCGGCCCGTCGATAGCTCTTTTCCCACAAGAATTTGCATTTCTTAAAGAATCATATTTCCGTCATGTGCTCTCTCACATGTCTCAATCATATACCTAGTCAGCGCAAGTCTCGTTCACTTTTGTATCGCCTTAGCGCTGTTACACCCTTTACGTAAACATGTACCAACCAGCCCGTATCAGGTCTCTTATTCATTCAGATCACTCGTATCAATGCGACTTCGCTTTGAAGAAATTTGAACATTTCTCTTGCTGACCCGAAAGGTTCGATGATCCCAGTCGCATTTTCGGTGGAGGCGAAATGCCAGAGGCCCGTGTGCTGCGCGATGACACTACACGTTAAGGAACCCCAGGCGGTCAAAATTATCCGTAGACCTCCACTATACGAAGTCCCTCACAGCCTGAAGAGCTTTAGGAAGTTAAACCCCATAAAAAAAAAGAAACTCTCTTGCTCTAAGTTCACATTCACAGTGCGTAGGATCTGCACATAACGTCTCGCATTCACGCACCTTTTACGAACTTGGTTGCTGCTCGACACGCCTCGAAGGAAGCAACACGTTTTCCGTATGCCGTGCTTTGTGTGCTGCGTATAGGTGCTGCCAACTTAGAATGAGACGTTCGAACCACGTTTTTTTTTAAAAAGCGCACGAGTGGTGCGTATACCGTCCCCACTTTATGCGGATCTTATTGCCCGAGCGCGCTGCTTGCACACACACAAAAAAGTCGCGCGTACACAGCGTTTCGCATACATGCTGGTGTGCTATGCTAGCTAGCCCAATTTGTAGAGCCGAGGGCAGCTGAGCCCCTTGTCTTCAGTTTCACTTCGTTAATTTTCTTGGTGCGTGCGGTTTCGACAAAGTAGAGAAGTAGAGGTGGTGCATCTCCTTCTGTGTTGCCCCATCACTTCACAGTGCACTGTGCGCTGTTTTTCTCTCGCCGGCTGACGCAGTACATTGTGAAGTAAGTTATACAGGTACTGACACCCGGAGCTGTTCTCACGCATGCAAGCTGTTCTCTTGTATTATACGGCTAGCCGCGACAGTCTCAGCGGGGCTGAAGCGTAGTGGCGCCTCTTCCTATGGCGCGACTTGCATTCAGTGGAGCATTTATTGCATTCTTTGTTGTTGTTTTTTTGTATCTATCCTTGAATGTCGCTTCGCCACTGCGCGCAGCCGCGCACGCGTAAAAACGCCGGTGATTTGCGTCCGGCCATCGCGAAAACGCGTCGAATGTGCTCGCTGTGGCGCCCCGTGCGTGGTTGTCGATTTCTGGCGTCGCTGGCCTGGCACTCTTTTCTGCCTAGTGGTACGCGTGTACTTCGTGTCGCTATTTTTCGGCACTTTCGCTCTCGAGGCTCGAACTGCTTGCGTTTTTCCCCCTCTCTCTCTCTTCTTTCAAGGTTTTTTTTTTTTCGGTGGCCTACGAGTTGGGAAAGAAAATGCGCTTGAAAGTTTTCCCGCGCATACATGTCGCTGTGCTTGTGCATCGTGGCTGCAGTTTGCAACGGATATGGGGCGCAGGAAGTCCGAACATAACCGGAGGAATATACCGCGTGGGTCCCGTACCATATTTCCTTTCCATTTATTTTTTTTTTTCTGCGCTGGTAGGCACGGTCATTCCTCTTCGGCGTGTTTATTGAAGCGCGCACCGTCCGCAAGCTTGTCTGGGCAACGCGCGAACTTGGCGGGTGTCGTTCGAAAATTGTCGCGTCGGACTGGCAGCAGTGCGCGCTTACGTGGCTTCGTCCCACGTATTCCCAGAAGTCGGCGATAGTATAACCGAACGCGAGAAAGAGAAAAGCAAAACGAAGGCGAAAAACAAGAGGGAGAGGAGCGGAGATATGGCATTGGTGGATGCGTAGTGAGCCGCGTCCGAACGCATTGCACGCGTGGCGCCTGCGTGCCCGCTGTCGCAATCCCGTCGCTGTGTCCTCCTCGAGCGTGCCGCGTGGCGTTCTGCGTATGTATAGCGCGCCGTGGTTCGCCGGAGATGCCGCCGGATGAGATGGCAAGGCAGAGCGGAGATCGTTCATGCGACGGTGCCTGTGGTACTTTTCATTTCTTTTTTGTTATTATTTTACCCCCTTTTTCTCCCAGGCGTGCGCCCACGCGGTTTCTCGTTCGATGGCCGTTAGTGGCGGCAGCTTGCGTACACATAAGAAGTTGGTGGTGGCGGGGGGTCGCGGGCTGTCGTCCTCGCAGGAAAAGCTCCGAGCAACGGATGAAGCCGACTGGCGTCTGTTGTAGCTCACCTTTCTCTTCTGTCGTTGTTTGCGTTGCTGCGGGATAGTGCAGGGTCCAGAGCTTGCGTGTGAGTTGGCCAGGGCGTGGACGTATGTGGCTGCAGGCTGCAGCGAGTGAGAAAAAAGAAGTGCGCGCTGTGCGAATAGCATCGAAAAGGCAAATTCATCTGGCAAATATGTAATGAAAGAACCCAAGAAAGGAGGAAAGATAACTGCATGAATAAAAGAATGGTACGCACGGTGAAGTGCGACCTGAAAGTTATCGGTTTTTGCGTACCAAAGCTGTTAGTGCGTGCACTGTCAGACGCGCCGTAGTGACAACGTTGTGGATTAGTTTCGATCACCTAAATCCCTGCACACAGGGGTGTTTTTGCTCTTCGCCTCACTGGAAATATGGGCACGCCGCGGCCTATTTAGTGGAACTTGAACCACGGTGTAAAAATATATTTAGGTGTTGATTCTCCGCCCGTCGGAGCCACTAGATCTTTTTCGCCGTTCCTCGTGCTTCTTTTGAACGCGGACAGACGGCGCCACGCGATGTAGGCTTGTGAAGTCGCCGAGCTGCGGCGGCTGTACTGCAGGCGTTAAGGAATCGTTCGGTGCCGCGCCGTGTACCTGACGTTGTTTAAGTGCTGCAAGGTACAGGATTGAAACTGCTGCTGTCGACACCGAGTCATTTTACGCTACTTTGTGTTCTGCTTGCTGGGACTGCATGAATGGGCGCAGCAGCAGCGACCCTGTGGTCCTTCGGAGCTCGTTATCGAAATACGTTCATTCCAAGGTTTTTTTTTTTTCGTTCATCCGCATGACTGCTGCGAGCATAGTTAACTATACCACTTCTTAAATATAACTGGTCTGCCACAACGCGCACGTGCCTACGCGTACATCCATGCTTGAGCAGTGTAATAGACACTTTTAGTTGGGCGTACGCAGTAAGCTTCCGTACGCATCGCTCACTGCGTTGCGTACGCTGTAAATAGTGTAAACACGACACTTTTAGTTGGCCGTGCCATAGCGCCCATCATCAGGCGCGCGTAAACAGTAGCGCCATCTAGTGACAAGGTATCAAAGCACATCAACGCTACGTTGAAGAAATTTTCGTTCGTGATTACTGATAACTAGGGTGGGTGCACTGCGAGCCTTTTTTTTTCCAAGACGAAAAACTACGCAAATAGAAGAAAATGCAACTACTGACTAAAAGCTAGAGAACTACTTCGCCAGGTGTCGTTGCTATGAGGAAAACATTAGGTAATTAGGTCGACGGCTAGAATACGGGGTAATGGAAGTTAACAGGGACGTGTACGAGGTCAGCTCCCACCCTTTTGCACAGGATGGCATTCACTACAGTGGTGCCACTGGTAAGAAGGTAGGGAGTAGGATAGGCCGCCAGGCAACAGCTTTTTGTGGGGGGGACCCAGAGCTCTGAGAGAACCAGTGTAGACAAGGAAGAAGCAAGGTCAAAGAAACGATGGAACCATAGGAGAAGAAATAGACACAAGCGCCAGGGCCATGTTAATTCAGATATAGGTTACATTAACATGCAAGGTGGCAGGAATAAGCTGAAATGGGAGGAAATAGAGGAACAGTTAAGGCAGGAGGAATTAATGGTATATCGTTTAGTGGAAATACATCTTAGAGACATGGAGCAACCACTCTGTCGGGTCCCAGACTACGCATGGCAATATTGCAATAGAACAGAGGGCAGCAGAAAGGGGGGTGGAATTGGGACATTCATTCATAAAAGTATGAATTTTCAAAGGGTTAAGCTGGGATGCAAGGAACATTTATGGCTAAAAGGAAAAGTAGCAGGCACTCCTTGGCTTTGTATACGGATATGCTTGGGTTATCGGGACCGAGGTCTTCACCGCATGACGATGAACTCTGCACACGACGGAGGGAAACCTTCAGGAGGGTTGGTAAACTTGAAGGTTTATTTACATATTTACAAGAGACGCAGGGAGACCAAAAGTCAGAGAGGAAGTGCCGTGAAACCAGCCAAATCGCGGCTTAAATACAGTGGATATTCCCTAGGCACCTAGCTAGGGAAACCGGTGGCTGATCAAGCGTCCAATGGGCAGACACACTCTTCATAGTCTCTTCCCTAACCCCGTGACCGCTCCGCCCCCACAAACACGTGCACATGCGATAAGGAATCCTGGAGCCTTGAGGTCCTGGAATTGTTTCCGACGGGTTGATCATGTGCATAAGGTCGTTGGCTTAGCAGGCGGTGATGCCCTCCGTGGGAAAGAGGCGTGCTGACGGCCCCTGGGCATTCCAGAGGGTAAGATGAATCAGCCGTGTCCGCCCCCGCTTTGTCTGGCCGCGCAAGTGCAAGCGAGCGAGGCGGGTCCGGCGCCTTTGTTCGGGTCTTTCTGCCGGTCCCACGTGAGGGCGCAGTTCGGGAGAAACGCCGCATTCCATACGGACGAAGGGATGAGAGGCCTTTCGTCACAGCTCACCGTCGCCAGGAGCCGTTCCTAATCCTCTTCTCAGGACGACAGCACCTTTGGGTCAAACATAGTTCGATGGCGCCTGCCGGGCTCGTCTGTTCCCGCTGTCAGGGCCTCCGATCACAACAGTACCTGTGGACAGGAGCTAATGCCAAAGAGGAAAACAGGAAGATGGTAGAATGTATTGCAAGCTACATTGATGAGCTAGGAGGAGAGGGCGAGATAATTATATTAGGCGACATGAACGCACACATAGAAGACCTGGATGGGTACACAGATTCGACAGGAAGCATGCTGCAGGACATGTGTGGCAGGCGTGGTTTAGTTTTATGCAACAGCACCGAGAACTGTGAAGGTGCTGATAACATCGGAAGCAGGGAGACTGCACTAACCGACGAATCGACGATAAATTATGCACTATACGTCGCATAGGATGTATAATAGATTAGGGGTAATGACCATAGATGAACACGGTTCCGGCAGTCTATGTAGTTACCACAAACGTATCAAGTTAGGTTTCAGAAGAGAAACCAATGTAGGACTGCAGCGAGATGAACAATCAGAGCGGAATTTTTACTCAGAAAAGCAATTGGAAGCAGCAGCCAAACAAATTGAGAAAGTAATTTTTGAGGATAATGAAACAGAATGGACTTATACCAAATTAACTCGATTACTGGAGCTAGAGCCAGCTAAGGTGCGAGTCAAGCTCAAAAGGGAAAAGGCGCAAACCCAAGAGTTGGTGGGATGAGGAGGTCAAGAAGGGCGATAGAGAAACGTCAGGGAGCGTCCAGGGAACACAGATATTCCAAGAAGAGGAGGGAACCAGAATCTGAAGTAGACAGAAAATGGGATACCTTCATGAAGTGCAGAAGAGAAGCATCCTATTTGATTAATAAGAAACTTAGAAGAAATGGTGCCCAATGGATGTGAAAAGTAAATAAAAAGGATAGAAAAGCAGCTCAGAAATTCTGGAAACATCTAAATACAATGAGTACTAGGACTAGGGTAGAGCAAAGGCTTATTATTGCAGATCAGGGTTTTCGACTAGAAGGAGATGAAGCAATGAAACACATAGGAACAAGGATGACAGAAAAATTTAAAGAAAGGAACGTTGCACATAATTTATCGAAGGAGGATAGGCGGGTTACTGCAGTTGCTTCACTTGAGCAAAGAGAGTGGGAAAGGGCAGAGAAGAAGGCTCCTAGTGGCACGTCGACAGGACCAGATGGTATCCCGATTATGTTGATAAAGAAGCTAGGACCAAAATCCAAGCAAACATTAATAGAGGCAGTGAACAACATGATAGTGGGTGAGCAAAGCCCCCTGATGAATGGCGATTAAGTAGAATGAACATGATATATAAGGGAAAGGGGGACAAAGCAAAGGGGACATAAGCAACTACCGTCCCATAACAGTGACATCTGTGGTTTACAGGGTGGTGATGCAGATTATAAAGGACAGACTGCAGGCTTGGGTGGAGAGCGCAGGGGGTGCTAGGGGAGCTACAGAATGGGTTCCGGAAACAAGGGAGGTTGGAGGACAATCTGTTTTCATTGACGCAGTGTATAGAGATTGCGGAAAAGGAACACAGGCCCCTATGGCTAGCATTTCTGGATATTAGGGGAGCCTAAGATAACGTTATTCAGGAGGATTTGTGGGACATACTGGGTACATTGGATGTGGAAGAGTGGAGTAATTAATCTTTTAAAAGATATATATAAAGGTAACAGAGTGCTTATAAAATGGGAAAAAAATGTATCAGAGGCCTATAGAGATACAGCGGGGGCTTAGGCAAGGATGTCCTCTGTCTCCTTTGTTGTTCATGTTGTACCTGCAAGAGTTAGAGAACAAACTAGAGAGGTGCGGACTAGACTTCAACCTTTCTTTTTTCAAGCAAGGAGAATGGACTAAACAGTCATTACCGGGACTAATGTACGCGGATGATATAGTGCTAATGGCTGACAAGAAGGAGATTTGCAGAAGTTGATAGACATTTGTGGTGCAGAGGGAGATAGATTAGGTTTCAAGCTTAGTAAGGAAAAATCTGCAGTCATGATATTTAATGATGAGGGCGGTGAGCATAGAATACAGGAGTTCACGTTAGAAGTAGTGAATGAGTACAAGTATCTTGGGGTGTGGATAAATAACGGTGCTGAGTATCTGACAGAGCATGAAAAATATGTAATGAATAAAGCTAGTAGGAATGCAGCTGTCATGAAAAATAGGGCCACTGCGGAATTACAATAGGTATGAAGTGGTAAGAGGGATCTGGAAAGGGATGATGGTTCCTAGTCTGACTTTCGGCAGTGCGGCCCTGTGCATGAGGCCAGATGTTCAAACAAGGCTGGAAATCAAACAGCGCGTCGTAGGGAGGCTAGCTTTGGGAGCGCATGGCAACACACCCAATCAGGGGGTACAGGGTGATATGGGATGGGCGTCGTTCGAAAGCGGAGAAGCTAGCAGTAAGATAGCATTTGAGGAGCGATTGAGAAAAATGGGGGAAAAGCAGTGGGCTAGGAAAGTTTTCAGATACGTGTACATAAGGAACGTTTACACGAAATGGAGAAAGCGATCTAGAAAATTGACAAGCAAATATCTGGACAGCAGTAGGGGGGCAAATCAGCTATTATCGGCTAAGAAAAAGGTTGAAGAAACAGGGAGAGCTCTGTGGAAAACAGGGATGCTGACGAAATCGGCACTGGGAATGTACAGGATCTTCAAGCAGGAAATTTCAAAAAAATAATATCTATGATAATTGTAGGGGAAGCTCTTTGTTATTTGAGGCCAGGACGGGAGCTTTGCGGACTAAGACATATAGAGTCAGGTACCACGAGATAGACACGTTGTGCGTTGCGTGCGGAGAGGAGGAGGAAACGGCTGAACACTTGATACTTTTCTGTAAAGGGCTTCACCCTACAGTGGAAAGCAGCGGGGCTGATTTATCCAAAGCATTGGGGTTTAAGGACAGTGAAGGGAAAGTAGATTTTAAGCGGGTAGAAGTAACCAAGCGGTGGTTATCTGATTGGCGGCTAAAATCAAGGCCGAAGTAAAATTTCACAAGTCATGGCTAGGTGGCTTGAACCACCGCCCGATTCAAAGGGTTCTGCCTTATTCATCCATCCATCCGTCCGTCCGTCCACCTACCCACCCACACTGCATTCAGTTAGGCCTAGGAGCTTGAAATTTGCCAAGCTATCTGAAGAACAGGGGCTAGTTATCGCTTATACCGCTACGTGTGGGCGAGAGTGTACGAAATAAAAGAGAACCGCTACCATTTGAGCGCGCTATTGCGTCGGGGAATCCAGCGTCGACAGGTATTTATTCCGAAGCGGGCGAGCAGGGCGCCGCCATCTTGTCAACGCATGCCGTAACGTGCCCGTTGCGTGCGCACGCTATGGTTTGTAGCGTTCTGCGCATGCGCAAGCGTTGCCCGCAGAGTCGCTGCGTACGCTAGCTCACTGCGTACGCCAACTAAAAGTGTCCTATGATCCGACATTGTGACGAGATGAGGCCCGCCGTGCAGAGAACGTGGTTCATTTCGGTGACCTGGGTTCTTCAAGGGGAACAGAAATCTCAAGGGCGTTTCCGCATTTCACCTGCATCACAGATGCTGCCTCCGAAGCCGGGGATCGCACCGTCGCTTGCATGGTAGCGGAACGTCTCGCCGTACGCGCGGTCGCCGAGACCGAAAGGAAACCGGGCTCTAAACTACGCCCATATGGGATAAAAAGGGAGTAAACTATCTCCTAGTGCATGCACTCCCCTTTTGTAAAAGGGAGTGCGCTTAGGACAGCCTACTCCCTTTTTACTCCTTTCTGTTTAGAGTGCATTTGTGACTTTGTAGTGGCTAGTGCAGGGCACTTTTAGCTACGCGACGCGAAAATGACTTGCGAGATTTCCCTCGATGTTCCTTCCTCCAACTTGGCGGATTCATACTGGTGAGTCGTATAAACGTCGCACGACCGGTTTCGGCGAATTAGTTACGGATTCCGAAACTTTAGGAAAGGAGGAAGGGGGCGTAACAAATCGGTTTAAGCCTGTCGCACGACCTCCGCGACTCGCCAGTGTGAATCCGCCTTTACGCCGACGACGCTGAGCGCTCGTCTATATGAAGGAAAGACGGTGTGCACGCGAAGGGGTAAAATACTTTTGGCCAGCTAAGGTGACTGTTATACAGGAAGACATAGCGCGGAAGGACAGGCCGAAGAAAGACAGGTCAGGACGAGCGCTATGTCGTCCTGTCCTTCCGCGCTGTCCTTTTTTTTTTGGGGGGGGGGGGGGGTGCAATACAACAAGCGCAAAGTTTGTAAAGTGACTATGCTGCCCTCAATAATGTTGTGCCTCAAAATTCGCCACCGAGCATTCGAAAGTCGTTCAAACTGTTCAGCTTCCATATTTGTTATAAGCGTTGCCGGCATATCTTCTGCCTTTCATACCACCGTGTTTTGTGGCACCAAAATGTAGAGCGTGTGCAAAACTACTGCATGCCGTGAGATCGCTGACCGAGTTGTTTCGTCAGATATTTCGGACAGACACCCGGGGGAAAATGCTGGGTACAGTGTTCGCCGACAGTACCGGTGTCCTGGATGCATTCAAACCTTGCCACTGAACTCGGCGTGGTATGATTTAGATATCATAGGCTGGGGAAAGTGATTCGCACAGATACTGTTGCTAGTATCCTATCTGCTCTGGGAACTACCCGGTGCCAAAGCTATAGGTGAGCAGGCTCCGGGAGCTTTAAAAAGCGGCACTCGATCCGGGCCGATCTGAAGTTGTGTACGAAACACTTCCTGCCCATAATCGCGTCGAGTCTGCTTCAGGTACCGGCTAGACTTCGAGGTGTGGCGTGCAGCAACCGACACATCACAGCCACCAGGCACCGCCCACGTGGTCGGCCCGCGCCACCATGTGAGCTTGTCGTTTCGATCCCCGCGGCTGTTACCAAACCGCGACACAAAAGGCTAGTTCTAGCAAACGTTGCTCGTGCACGGTGCCTATCACAACGTAGATGCAGAGAACCGAACGTTCACACCTTGAGATGCACTCTGGCGGCACAAAACGTAGGCAAACACAGCGCAGTTGAAACGCCACTGAAAGCCGGGCACGCCGCTTAGCTGCGTCCGCCGTTCCGCATCTGGTTAGCCCATGCACACCCCGCAGCGCCCCCCGCGCCGTTGCGATCAGCGCATGTACTAAAGCGCGAACATTAGACAGTTTTAGCTGTGCGTACGCAAAGAGTTAGCGTACGCGAGGAGTTTGCGGGGACGGTAGTGCGCATGCGCAGAACGCAAGCGCAAGCCTTGCGTCTTGCGTACGGTAGCCTTGCGTACGCTAGCCAGCGGAGTTTGCGTTGCGGCGCTTGCGTGGCTTGCGCACGCTAACTTTGACAAGATGGCGGCGCCCTGCTCGCCCGCTTCGGAATAAATACATGTCGCCGCTGGATTCTCCGACGCAATAGCTCGCTAAAATGGTAGCGGTTCGCTTTTATTTCGCCTCATCTTGCCCACACGTAGCGGTATAAGCGATAACTAGCCCCTGTTTTTCAGATAATTTGGCGATCTTCAAGCTCCTAGGCCTAACTATATTCAGTGTGTTTTCCTCGTAGCAACGACACCTGGCGAAGCAGTTTTCTAACTTTTAGCCAGATCTTGCATTTTCTTCGGTTTGCATAGTTTTTCTTCTTGGAACAAAAAAGGCTCCCAATGCACTCACAGTAGTTATCAGTAATCACGGATGAAATTTTCTTCAACCGAGCGTTGATGTGGTTTGACTTCTTGTCACTAGATGGCGCCACGTGCGCCTGAGGGACGCTACGGCACGGTCAGCTAAAACTATACTTCGGAGCGGACAGCGTAACGCACGCAGCGCCGTAGCTCTTTGCGTACGCAAGCACTTGCGTACGCACAGCTAAAACTGTCTATTGTCGGTGCGCGCTCTCCGTCGTGGCGGGCTGTCGGAATCGACACCTAAATATATTCTCTCACCGTGGCTTAGACCGCACGTGTCTCCACGGTGTGGCCTTAGTTCTGCAACTGTGCGTATATTTTCGCTCGAAACAATGACCTGGTTATCGCGCGCAGGGGCGCACAGGCACTGATGACGTAATTGAACTAAGCTGTCACCTTTCCTTGACTATGCAGGATCGTGAAAGATGCCAATTCATATATCTGAGGCAGGCTTTTGTCGCTCGGAATCTCTGCCATTCGATTTTTTTTTTTCGCGCATAGGCTTGCGTGCACGTGTTGTCAGGAATGCGTTGGGCATCCATTTCTCTCATGGCCGGGGTGTTCTGAGGTCGTGTTATAACGCGATAGCGTTAAAAGTCCTCTTTGACGGAATACCCTGCGTCGGCGTGACTGGAAAATCTTGATTGGTCGAGAGGGTGGTGACGTAAAAATCCAGTCTCGCTGTAAAGAAAATGGTGGTCAGGCGAAATCGAGCCGTTGTCCTTTGGATCGAGAGCTGGACACGCTACGTCTACACCACTGAGGAACGTTCGTTCAGTGGGACAAATTGAGGCCATTTACGCGCGCCTCACACCGCACGGTAGGCGAACTACATTACAGGAACACTTATACTCGTACCGCAAGGGCAAATTTAGTGGCATTAGCCTTACTGCCATTTGCGATCTGCTGAGTTCGCCGCAACTCATTCGCCCGAGCAATACGCACTCTCGCCCCCTTTACACACGTAGACAAGCGTTAAACTTTTTAGTAACAACTTCCTATCCAGTAGCAAATGGTTTATACTTAACTTTGGTAGATGAGGCACCTCTACTGCATTTTCGATGCGAAGGCCGCAATTTTTTTGTGCACTTCCGAAAGTACTCTCAGCACGCGAGAATTTGTGGATACTTTTCAAACTTTTCAGGCAAGTGCAAAATAAGTTCTATTTTCATTTGAACAACATTGCCGAGATATTGTATTCGTTAACACTGTTTATGTTGATAAAATTTTTGTCTGCCAGGCGTTATCGTGATCGTGACTTTCGTATAATGACATTAAGTCCGAACGTGTAGCACCACGTCCGAAAATAATGGCATTAACAAATTTAAGGCCTTAAAGGGACTATGCAAAGGATTCAAAGACGCCTGTAAATGTTTTCTATGTTTAGAAATGATGCTATATAATGAGCATTCACACCAAGTATAAGTCTTCGGAACAGAGCCGGAAATTTATTATAAATTTTTAAAAAAACGTTTTTTTTAAATTCGCGGGCCGATTGGTGTGCTCGTAGGGACAGATTTTGGAACTAAAATCGTGGAAGAAAGACGTCACAATACCAATGACGTCGCCAAGCCACCACACGCTGTCATTCGCTGGAGCCACGACGTCACGGGCACACTTCCGGTAGCAGTGAAAATCGTCTGCTCGTGCCGCCGCGCGGGCCAGGGCATTGCCTTCGCGCATATGGTTTCAATTTTCCTCTGCCGCCTCTTCTGTCGGGAGTTCCGGAGCCACTCGCACGGCTCTTCGTGCGCACGCATAGGGCTCGATGCCCATCGCGGCCGTAAAAGCGAGCAGTCGCGCCTCGAGGTCCGGGTTTATTACTGCTAACTACAACAGACGACAAGCAAGAAACCCGACGCGCGCCGCAATCCAGGAAGGCGAAGAGAGACCGTAGATATGCCGCCACGCCGCTCACGCTGCTGCTGGGGTGCTAGGAGCGACAACCGGAAGTTGCAAAGCGAACGTCATCTGATGACGTATTCAAAGGCGGGGCCCAGTCCCAGACCTGTTTTCTTTATTTTTGTCTGGTGCCCCGCGTGTACGAGTTGAGGGGGGAGAGGAGAAGCGTAATTTTTAATCGTCTATATCTTCGTTGTTATTGATGCTATAACTTAAAAATTCTTGCGTTGGGGTGACGAGTGATGAAATGGCTATCTCTCGTCTGCTTTGCATAATCTCAATGAATTTATTGCATAGTCCCTTTAAGCATTTACTGTCATTTCTTGTGCGCGTGTGGCACGAGTATTAGTTAATTAGGGTCACTAATTAGCACCACCAGTTATTATGGACGATGATGTGTAATAAAGCAGTATGTGGTGGCAACAAGCATGTCTGCGGAAGAATGCGCCAGGGCACCCCAAGCGACCGTAGGGACCATTTAACGCTATCGCATCAAACTCTTCAGGTGAACCTGAGTGTGCCCCAAGGCTTTGGCGTTCGTGTGGCGCGTTCGAGCTCCGAGGGTGCACAGATTCCGCCAAAAATATGCGGGTGCACTGGTTTTGCTTTTGAGCCGTGCACTTGGGGCTCATGTAGAACAGGGACTCCAAAGATCCGGACGGGTGAAGACAGTTCCCCTTCGCTCCGAGAGAATCGGAGTGCTGGTGATGCGAAACGAGCTGTCACGGAGTCGGGAGTGACGTCGGAAACTGCGAGGGAGACACGGGTCTCGAGGCGCCCAGAATAATTGGTGCCGCCGACCGAAGCGAAATGTGAGAGGCTTTCGTGGACGTGAATTTGCTGGAAGGCATCTTATCGGGCATCTGACGGAAAACTTGGCACGAAAGAAAGGCGCTGCTTGCTGGGTTCTCTTTCGAGACAGTATTTACATGCACCCCGTTGAAAGCGGGGGAAGGCAGCGCGTCGGGAGGCACGATGTCGCGACAAGAGGGGACGCTCGCGAGACATTTCACCCGTCCGAACAGGAGCGAACAAAGCGGGAGATAAAGCGTCGCTCATAATGCACCATAATGCGCAGTACATGCGTCGTACATGCGTCGTGCGCATACAGCGCGCCGTTCGACATAACGCGGGCGCGCCACTATGGTTTCGTTTTTGTTTCGGTCCTGCGTCGGGGACAAATGCGTGTCGTCGCCGCTCTGGAAAAGAATGTCGCGTGTCGCCCGCACGAGGAGTAGGAGGATGGCGCTCGTCGACCCCGTGATGCAAATCGAGCGCACGTCCGCGCGTGTGCGGCCATTTGCATGGCCGGCCCGGCAGAGCGTGCTTTGGCATGCAAATGCGGCGCCTGCCGCAGCGTTGACTGTCGCCCTCGAGGGCAGCCGCCGCCGACGTGCGCCCACGGCTCTGCCGAGGAAGTGGCGCTCGGCTCTCGAACGGAGCTTCTCTTCGCGCTGCGACGGCCGGCATGTGTATGATGCATGCACACACGATCCACCCGCGTCCGGTTCTCGCTATGTTGTGCGGCCGAATCTTAGTCGAGTGCAAACTTGGGCTGCACGAGTGCGTCTGCGTGCTAGCTGAAAGGTTCATTTTGATGGAAAGGGGGTCAATCGAGGAGAGCAAGAATGAAAAAAAAAAGAAAACGAATGGATATACTGTCTTAAAAGCGCTTTTTGTTGTAATTGTTTTTTCGCGGTCTGCGGGAGTGTGCTGGCACCCGTGTTGTTCGGGCCCCAAATTTGCGCCAGTTCAGTTCAGTCAGTTGGTTGCAGGGGTTGTGCGGTGGCGTGTGTTAATTTTTTTTTTTTTTTTGTAGCGGGGCCTGTTTATGGTGACACCTTCCGCCACTCTCCACGCGTAGCTCTTCCCCATGATCAGGCGGCCACCCCTTGGTTCACGCCTCGTGCAGCCTTCGTTGTCACTGACTGGGACGCGGGGCCGTAAGACGCCACCGAATGGTTCGAACGCTCTGTTCCCGTTGCACCCGTTTCAGAAGTCCCCAGTGGGGCCAGTTCGTTCGCCACGCGCCTTGCAGGTGTGCATGTTCTGGAAAACTGTGCAGACTGACTGCGAACACTTGGCGTTGGTCGGCTGTCTGTGCAAGGGGGTCCAAATCCATTTTGTATGCCCTTATGCGGTTCAGCCTACGCTAGTGGGAGAAGAGGGAGGGACAATGAGCGAAAATATCGTCTCCCCGCGCGTTCTCATTCCCTCAGTGGGAAGCTGTGAACACCCGCAATCCCAGCAACGCGTCCAGAGCTTGAGGTGCGTGGACGTCGACACTATACCTTGCGCAGCAACGCGACTGTTCGTTGTCGACAGTGGGCTCTGCGAGCCGAGGGTGTGGTGTGTCCTGCAGTCGGCGAACCATAGTCGTGACGTATGCGCCTGCTGCGCCGCAGAGGTGCGGCGCGTGTGTTGGCAATTAATCCGGCCTATCCTGGCGGTGATCTATCTCCATTTGCCAGCGACTGGGAAGAGCTCCTCGTTTCTTTGAGCGGCCAGTTTGCGGAGAGGGGTGGCGGCGGTAGCCGGGCTATGCTGCGCGCGGCATTGGCGCGAGCTCGCATCGCGGCGCAATATGCGCCGGCTTTCATATCGCCCTCGAAGACAAGCGGCCTCGGTGGCGACGCTGGGAAAGCCCCCCTCTCCTTCCCTCCGCGATCGCTACTCCTCTCGGCCCGGCGGGGGTCAAGAGGTGGCTCGCGATCTCATTTCACGGTCCGCCGGCTCCCTGGAAAGAACTGATCGGCACCGCGCTGGTGGTCGTGCACCCATGGGTCGCCATTGTTGTGGCCACTTCGCTCCCCCTCTGTGTCTCTCTCGCCGGCCGCGCCTTGAAACAACGGGGCCGACGCCGATCGGCCGCGAAGAAGTCGCGGGAAGCCCGGCTCTTCCTCGAGAAAGTAACGGGCCTCTTCCCACTTGAATATCATCCCTTGCTGGGTACGCTGCCGGGCTTGGCATGATGTTATCATGATAAAGTACTCAGGCCTGTGAAGTGCGGGGCACATTTGAGAACCTGGTAGTGCCTACGAACAAAACAGACAACGAAAAAGACAACAGTAGGCGTTAATGTGCTACAAACGTTCGGCATTAAGGAGTGGAGCATTTGGAGCACACGGCGAGAGCTGTTCATTCTTGAAACAAAGAAAAGGTTGTGGTACTCACCTAGAAAAGGCTAGTAACTGTGTGACGCATGCTGACACATGTAGCTGTTCGACACATGTTACTGTAGGTAATAACCGTCGGAAGGGTTACTAACGCGAAAAAAAAAATCTTTTAGCAGCAACTAACCTAGAGCTAGCCTATATAGGCTAGCTTTTGGTTATTTGTTGGGCATGTTTACATTTTTGGGGTATACGTGTTCGACGTGCTGTTATTTTTGGAATATTCGGAAGTAAAAATGGCATATATTTAATGTGTGATATCAGACCCTGGGAAACAGCGACAGCCTTCAGCAGTTTGGTAGCCACAACACCAATTCTCAGGCTGAGACACGGTAGATGTTTGGCGTACAAATCACACGAGGCGATAGACACTTTTAGCATAGCGCATACCACGCGCTGCCAGGTTGCATGCGCTGATTGTACCCGGCACGACAGGCATGCGCGCAGCTGGTCGGCACCTGGCGTCATCTGTCGTCCTCAAGGTGATCTGCGCGTGTGCTGTGGTGGTTCGCGGTAGGGGTATGAGCTATGCTAGAAGTTTCTAATGGAGAGATTTAGCATATCGCGAACGGGCTTCGCGGGGCGCCAATTGCGCATGCGCCGATGACACCAAGGAGCCAGTTCTCTGCCAGTACGCAGACGCAGTTGAGCCCCGCGGAACCGGGCCAGGGCAGCGGATCGCAGAGCGCGCTATGCTACACGTCTCTAATGACATCGAGCGAGCAACCGCCCTTCGCTGCCCACAGAGAGTTCCAGGAAACAAGAAAAACGCGAATCGGAGAAGGTTACCCAACCACAGTATGCTCACCGCACAAGTGCGAAATAATCCTTTCCCCCAGTTTGTATTACGCGTATAACTGCACCTCCGTTCGAGTCGGTGTCCTTTATCGGTTGAGCTAAGATGTCGCCCTTAATTATGAACCCGCGATTCCAGGTACGGTAAATGTACTTGAGCTCATGACACTGCAAATATATTTAATTAGAAAACCATGTTGTCTGCTTTGTTGTGTCATAAAATAAAAAATGAAGGAAAAGATGCGTGCCAGCCGCGAAAGTGCTCTTAAGCACCTAATCTACAGCCGGCATAAATTCATGTAATGTGTTTGTGGGGGGGGGGGGGCGTGTGTGTGTGTGTGTGTGTGTGTGTGTGTGTGTGTGTGTGTGTGTGTGTGTGTGTGTGCGTGTGTGTGTGTGTGTGTGTGTGTGTGTGTGTGTGTGAGAGAGAGAGAGAGAGAGAGAAAATCCACGATGAAACACATATTCGCACAAGCAAAAGAAAATTAGACATCTCGTGCACACATGCCCTATCGCTGTTCCCACCGCAGCGAGCGGTCAGTGTAAAATATGTACACGCACATACTATATGTCCACAAGCTGCGCGTGTGTCGTGTGCTGCCACAGCTAATTACGCGAGCGGCACTCTGTTCACTAGCAGCCGGGGTGGGGCGCCTATAGAGTGACGGGAACAGTGACACCTTGTTGTATTGACATGTTGGTAACTAGCAGTCAGGGTTAACAAGCGTTAGCGAGTTTAACTTTTTTACTACTCTGCTTTAAGAACATAGGAATCAGTAAATAGCTAAGTAAGCAGCTACACTAAACTTTTCACTAACGTTTATTATTATTATTCTCCCCCAGTTTTCGTTATGCATTGATGTGTCGACTGCATTTGGGGACGAATCCGTGGCAATATTTTGCGCGTAGAGTGCGGTGCATGCTTACGAACGCTGCGCGTTTTTTTTTTACCTTCGTTTTTCTTTCTCTACTTCTGTATTTTCTTGGTAGTGCTTCAGAAACTAAGTGGGCTCAGCGGGTGGTACTGAATTTTATTGCTTCTTTGTTTCTGTAACTTCACTTTGGGTCCTACTCTGCGTCATTTTTTTTTTAATGCCCTTTCAGACGGGCCCTTTCGTGCGGCTTAGTGTGCTGTTCCTTTTTGTTGTGCTGTTTTCGACTTCGTGGCCTCGCTCCCACCGTGCACTCTTAGCGCGAAGGTTGGCTGTGTCGCTCGGCTTGTAAGCACGAGTTCACAGGTTCGATGCCCGCCGTACGTGGCAACCATGTTCGGACGGGGCAGAATGCGTAAACGCCTGTGTACCGATGTTTCACTGCTTTAAAAAAAAAAAAAACACGGGTGCACGAAATTAATCCGCAGCCCCGCACTACGCCGTTCCTCATACTCGTACCGTGTGGCTTTTGCGCGCAGAACTCCATTAAAGTATGGCGGCAAGACCTTTTCAGACTGTTCTAGCGTGTTATGCCATTAACCTAGTTCGCCTTGGTGAGAGAACGAGCGTGTGAAATTGTACGGTCGCACTTTTTCGACCGGTCGCATGCTTGGTCATAGCCCGGTCGGATGTCCCGTTTCGGGTGTGGCTGACGGCGAGCCTCGGCGCCCCATCGTTTCTCGTTTTTCCAGCGCTCGGGCGCCGTCGGCGGACGCCGAGTTCCGGCCGAGCCCGATGCGCACTCCCGACAGTAAGGCGACAGCCTCGGCGGCCTCCTTCTCGCTGGTCCGTGGCAGCTCGGCCAAGCGCGTGTTTGGCTCCATCGAGAAAGGCCTGGACCGTGTGCGCCTGATGCTGACGCCCCGCCGGAAAGGCAGCTCCACCGCCGCTGCTCAGGACGCGCCCAGGAAGGTCAAGGTGAGTGACGACACATTCGCTGCTGTGCTCTGTCTGCGCCGGCCAGAAACACCGCCCAGCTGCCAAACTCGAATGTCTATGCGGTGCGCGGCCAGTGGCTGTACGTAGCGAGCGTATGCAGAGTGTGAAGCCGGGGTAGTGGCCCGGCAGCTTGCTGGAAAACGCAGGAAAGTGAGCATGTTGCAAAGAGGAGCTGTGAGGACCGACTCTCTTGCGGTTCGCCTTGTCATATGCGCCAGTCGTGTCAGAAGTGAACGGGACTCGGTCAGGGGCATAGGAAACTTCCCGTGTACGCCACTGTCCAGCCAAACCAGACGTCAGCGCCAATTCCTCCCATAGCGGCCGGGAAGAAAGCCAACCTGGGCGTCGTGTCGTTGTCATGGCAGCGGTATCCTACTGTAAATGAATTCAGCGCGATTCGAACCACCGTCGGCGAAAACAGAGCAGCTTCGTTTCCCGGTGCCTCAGGCTATTCGGCCATCGCCGCAGCTTCTCGCGCTGTACGCTGCGTGCGTGTGCGTGAATTATTCATTTTTAAATCTCGGTTCTCGTCCAGTCACCAGATACGCTGAAATAGTTGCAACCGGAACTGAAGCTTTCCTGCCTCTGACTCGGTTTCCCGATTTGAAGGCGCTAGTGTCCGGGCTGTTGGGAATTTGCGGGCATAGTTTGCGCTTACGCGTCGCGCTGACGTACAGACATGTAGGCGCCTGCTGGATTTCAGCAGCTAGGTCATGCCTCGGTGCAGGCTTATGACAGAACCGTTCCCTTCAGACGGTGCCTGTGCGGGTATCCGTCGCGGCCCAATCAGTTCGCAAGACCTGAATGCAAATTGCCTATTGTAACACGCTTTTGCCCCGTGTCCCCGATTGGAACGCACCATTAATTCTTCTGGCCTCTCTGAGAGCGTGCGATAGTGTGCTGACATTGCAGAAACGCGTCCCGCTGGTTGCTCTCCGTTCGCTGCTGGAAGCGTTCATTCTGATACCTGCAGAACCGGCAACGCTTACTGTCTGTTGCAGGCATGGCGCGTCGTCACTTCTGCCGGTGGATCAGTGTTTTCTTTCTCTTCTTCAGTGTTGGTAATGTAGCGGTATTCTTTCTAGAAATTTGCAAACAGATCAGAAGCTGCCCTTGGTTCCAACAAGTCTTGGGCCGAAGGCTGAGGCTTTTCGCGCATTAGATCGGCGCATCATTGGCCCGTATACCTTTGCCGTCGTGCACCTGGCTGTCACGACTGCCGAGGTGGCTGGCGCGAATTGTTCTTGTGGTCGAGATGCTTTTACAGCTGGGCTCATGATTCGCTGTCACCCACTGTATACTTTCTTTTCACGCAGAGTGTTGTTGTGGCAGGTGGACTTTTCAAAAAAGCAGTAGACGCCGTAACTAGAGCAAGCAAGCGCACTTCCACTCGTGGTCGAGCCTGGCAAAAACCCGAAAATCGCCAAGTTGGTCCTGACCGCGCTTCAAGTGCCTGCGATTTTTTTTATTTTTTTTTTTGTAGCACTGGACGTCAGTTTTTGTCTCCGGGTGGCACGATTAATTTTGAAATCACGGGCTCCGTCAATTCTAAGTTAGGCGAACCTTCACCAGTTGGATTCGTGCCGAGGATTTCGTTTGCCGAGCGATGCGCGTTGCACAGACCGGGGGGGCATTTCCAGCGGCTGCTCGCGATGGTGCCATACCAGCGGAGGCGTCTCGCTAGCCTCGGTGTCGCTGGCGAAGTGAACAGCAACGAAAAAAAAAATAAAGGTAGCTAGTGAAATGAGCCGAAAATAATAAATAAAGGGGCAAAACTGTTCGTTGGCGCCGCGAAGCAAGGCTCAATCTCTCGCCTGCCCGCTCGTCGGCCCGCCACAGCAAGAGACATTGTTCGCGCGAGCTATCCTCTCGTATATGCGCGGCCCAAATCCGATTAGCGTTTCAAAGACGTCGACGACCTTTTTCACCGAGTCCCGGTGGCGGTCGCGTTCATCCTCCTTTCCGGGGAGAAGCTTCAACAAAACAGCCCTTGTCCGGGGTAAATAAAGAGCTCGTCTCGCGGCGGGGCAGCTAGTTAAACGCTAACCCGATTACGCTGCGCGCCGATTGGGCCCCCGGCGGGGTCGCATTGCGCATGTGCCGGTGTAATTGTTCCCTAATTGCGTCAGGGAGCCCGCCTTTTTGTAAAAGAGCGCGACTGCGAACCGCCGGGATTCTCTCATCGCCGAGCCATCTCCGCCTCCTTGCGCCGTGTAATGAAAACTAAGTGACGCCTCCGTGCGCTGCCTGTGCGCGCCTGTATGCATGACCGTGGATGGTGCCTACGCCCTTTCTCTCTTTCCTTGCAAGCGCGCGGCTTTTGTGCGCCGCGCATGGGCGAAGCGCGACGGCCTGGCGGCGATCCTGCGCGTTCGGGCTGCAGCTTTCCCGTCGAGCTCTGTCGCGCTGCGCCGGAGCCCGCTTGTGGGGCTGTGGAGGCACGTTTCCGCGCTTTTGATTTTACAAACAGAGAAATAAAGTGAGAAAGGAGAAATGAGAAGTTGCGCGGCATATGTCACTTTGAAAAGGGCTCAATAGCTGAAAAGGGAGCGTATAAGATGCTCATAGTTAAACGCTTGATGTTGGAAGAACAGGGGGGACGAAGGAAACATGGTGTCGTAAAAGGAATCAGTTTACCTCTTTTTTTTTTGTACTGGTGATAAGGAAGTACAAAAGGTTGCCTTGTGCCATATTGAATGCCCCTTCTAAAACGCACAACATTCCTGTCCGCGCTGGTTTCGTTAGGCGCTTAACGCTTGAAGCGTCGAGCCTAGGTACTTCAAGAACCGGTGTTGTTTTGCTACGTCAAACCACGCACGTGTGTTAGTATAGGCACTGCTTACGAAAAGGGGAAGAGTTTCTTGAAATTTCCTTTGCTGTACAACTGCGATGAAGGGTGCCCAAGTATTTTTCTCTCAGTGAGCCCTATGGCAGGGAGAAGGAATGCTGACCCATCGCCAACAGCTCAGGGATTCACGTGTTATGACGACTATACGCGCGTTTAGTCCACTTTCACCTGAGAAGCTGGACGCGACATAAAAAAAATGAATGAATGGACATGCGTCAGTATTTCACGGCAGGTTGAGGACGCACAAGGTTTAAGTAGAAGAAAGTTATAGCATAGTCTTTTCCGCCAGAGCTACCGCTTACCGCACAGATGGCCGCAACGCGGTCATCTGTGCGAAGTACTAATAAAATTTGAATATGAATAATGTTCGTGCTACAAAAAAAGGAAAAAAAAACATGGGGTAAAAGGGAAACTGCGACTTTTGCATCAGGGGTGGGCTTTTCAATGCAGTTCTGGGTAATTTTTGTGTTAAAAAGCCGTCAAAGAGAGCGCTTTTAAACTTCTGAAGTACGGATTCAGTTTCTTACTAGAATGGAGCTCGCCTTTAATTTCAAAGTAAGCATCGTTAGGATCTTTCCTAATTCAGTATCGCATCTTGGAAACGTGCACACGCATTCCGTTCCTCTTGTGTCTGGCTGTTGAAACCTGCTTTGGATGGAATCTATTTCTGTACACGGATACAGCATAGGTTGTACAAATCTCCTGGCGCCACTATAGGCTTTCAGTAGATGGTTGGGCTGAATGACCAGAAAAGAAAAAAAAAAGAGTAGCGTGTCGGCGCGCTTATGTCGGTGGAGGCATCCACTGAAATCCCCGTGAATTCTGCCATCTTGGCACATTTTGATCTTCCTTAAGTAACTGTAAGTGGCGTAGGTCATTGTTCTCTTACAGCAGCACCCATGACCCGTGTATTGCTTCGCGATGCAAGGGGGCATTACGGTGCATTGTCCCTCTTTGTTAGCGTTTTTGCGGTTCCATCTTTCAGGCTATATACAGCATACTTCCGTTAAGAGGAACTTTGTTAAGGCGCATTCTCGTATCAGATGAACAATGCGAGACACCTTGGTTGGTTGCCTATAGGGCTCAGTGTAAAAAAAAAGGAAAAAAATTGGCTGGCGGTTTCGCATTGCTAAGCGCAATGAAAGAGCTATTGAGGTGTTCACTGACCCAGGGACCCAGTTATACGCATCCAACTTTTTCATCGTCAATGCCATTTACCCCATGTACGCCAGCGGCCTATGGTCCAGTGCCGCATTTCTGCGGCAGTGTTGTCAACGCCAGCGCGTGCTTCTTTAGTTCCGTGTTTCTGCCACAACGTAGTCCACGCCAACGCATGCAGCGCACATCTTTCTGTCACTACCGCAACATAGCTCAAAGCGCGAATATTAGTTTTATAGTAGTATTTTATAATGACGAAGACAATGTGGAGTGCACAGCGCGAGAGTGGGTTGAAGTTTAACACGAGGCGTGTTCGTCCGCGGCAGTAGTCTAGTGCTGTCGCGCAGTGGCCAGCGAAGCTTTGCTCGCGCCGCTGCGGATTCGAATTCCAGTTGCGGCAGTATTTGTTTGTTTATTGTTTGTTTGTTTGTTTGTTTGTTTGTTTGTTTGTTCATGGTCGCCCTCAAGTCAAGCATCACACAAACCGGTGAGCCGGTTTGACCTCGTGAAGTAGAGCTTTCGCACTAAAAATCCGCTTAAGACGAACTTTCGCAGCGACCGCGAACCACAGCGACCCCGTGTAATGGCACTCACGGGGCATCCGCGCGGCTGCAAGTAAAGAAAAAAATGTTAAAATGCAGTGGTTAGGGTGCTCGGCTACTCAGTTGGAGTATCCTGATTCGAACCCGACCGCGGCGGCCGCGTTTCGGTGGAGGTTAAAATCTACAAGCGCCCGTGTGCTGTGCGATGTCAGTGCACGTTAAAGATCCCCATGTTGTGGAAATTATTCCGGAGCCTTCCACTGCGGCACCTCTTTCTTCTTTCACTCCCACCTTCCTCCCTTCCTTTACGGCGCGGTTCCGGTGTCCACCGACGTATGTGAGGAAATTACTGCGCCATTTCCTTTCCTCAAAAACCAGTTTTCAATTTTTCTGAGCAAGAATGGGCACCCCCAAATGATGGCTTCCGCGCACTTTCGCGCAGTACTGCGGGGAAGTCATTTTGCGGGAGCGCTTTTTTTTTTTTTTTAGGGAGGGGGAGGAAGGGGGAGCAGTTTCTTGCCGGTGCGGAAAAGGCAGGCATCATCGCGCCTGCTCTGGCGCAGATCTCGGCATCGCGCGCGATTCAAGTGCTGCCCCTCTCTGACTAAAAGGCGCATATGCACGAAGTGCACCCGCTTGTTGACTTCGGGCTCAAAAACTCCGCTTCCGCATCTTGAACACACGCGGTCTCGCAACACGGGCTATCGCGGCGCAGAGATGGAGAGAGACGCACCAACTACCCTGCTGGGCATCTTCGAAGCGCACGGAGCAGGATGGAAAGCAGAAATAAGAAGAAACAAAACGCACAAAAATAGCAGCCGTTGTGTAATACAGTGAGAAAAAAAGATAGGATGAAACAACAAAAATTAACCCCCGATTTACTTCGTCAAACTAAATGCGGCGTAAGTGCTCTAGCACAGTCGCTTTGCTTAACTTTGTGCATCTTCGTAAACCTTTGTAATTGTGCTGCCAAGGGCTAAAATTTGGGGGGGGGGGGGGGGTGTCAATTTTATTGATACGGAGGAAATGCGAAAGCACGCGCCCCTTTCGAATCCGCTTAAGCAGTAGTGAGGACCACAACAAAGGCTTTCGTTATATCCAGGTATTTCGTTATATCCGGGTCTCCCGTTGTATCTCAGTCTTTCTCTCTCTCTCCACCTCTCCCCTACAAGACGAAATGGGAGATTTCCCTCTCGTATTTCGCCACCCTTCAACCGTGGCGGGTGACTCTTCTGTTAGTTTGTTAACCCCCAAACAAGACGGCTTTTTCGCTAGCGAGGCACTGAATCGAAATGCGCATTCAGTGCGCAAGCACTTCGTTTTTCACTTCGGTTTCGGTATTTGGATCCATTGCGCGACGGATGAAGTTGACGAAGACGGCGACATGCAAAGCACAGCGCGAGAGACTCAGTTTTGCTCGCGGGTTGTTCGGCTGCAGTGGTGGTGGAAAGCATTTATTCAAGGCTATTACAGGAGAGAGCGGGGACTGGCCTTAAGGGTCTGCCCCTTACAAATTCTGTGGGAGGTCCCTAATCCGGGACCCTTGTGGCTTCCGCAGCAGCTCGGGCCCTAGCGGCGAGGGCTCTTTGGCTGTCTTAACGTAGAGCAGCCGAGCAGGGCAGCCTCCCAGCTCTCTCGGGTGGGTGTGGGGAAAGAGGTAGCACGTCCGACTCGCATCGCGGCGATGGTGCAGTGGTCTAATGCGGTGGCCATCAAAGCGGATCTGTTCGCGCCGCCCCGGGTTCGAAACCCACTCGCAGCCCGTAGAGCGTTTTAGTTTAGTTTAGCTTCATCTCCAGATGAAGCTATAGTCGGATACAACTCAAGAACGAAGCGGCTTTTCCCCGTCAGAGGATCCCCTTCCAGCCAATGGCGTCGAGCGATTCTCATGACCGTGCTAGCGTGACAGTGCAGAGAACGGTGCCGCAATGGAGAGGGGGTCTATCCGGTACCATGGAGGGAGGGGAATATCCCCTTTCATCTACCACTGTCTGCTTTATCACACTAGCACGGTCATGATAATCGGCCAACGCCATTGGCTTGACGGGGGTCCTTTGGCTGGGCAAAGCCGTGGACGGGGAATAGCGAGGCACTTAGTGCCTGCGCACTAAAAATAAAGCCAGAGCAATACCATTTTCAGGTAGGATAACGTGAGCTTGTTTTATGGCCTCACTCTTCAGCGCAATGTTCTATTTGAAATTATCCTTTCTCTAAGAGGTTTTTCTGTTCATTATTTTCATGCAACGTATATATGGACGCTCCTATCACGCTCACATAACCTTTTCTTGTTTTTTTTTTCAGGAGCACTCCTCTTAAGACGAATTCCTGGTAAAACGAACAAATTTTCT
>JARKHS020000945.1:255000-264904 GCA_030143305.2 Amblyomma americanum | reverse complement strand
CAGCAGCAGCAGCAAGCAGCAGCAGCAGCAAGAAGAAGCAGCAGCAAGCAGCAGCAGCAAGCAGCAGCAGCAAGCGGCAGCAGCGAGCAGCAGCAGCAGCAAGCAGCTGCGAGCAGCAGCAGCAGCAGCAGCAGCAGCAGCAGCAGCAGCAGCAGCAGCAGCAGCAGCAGCAGCAGCAGCAGCAGCAGCAGCAGCAGCAGCAGCAGCAGCAGCAGCAGCAAGCAGCAGCAGCAAGCAGCAGCAGCAAGCAGCAGCAGCAGCAGCAGCAGCAGCAGCCGCAGCAGCAGCAGCAGCAGCAGCAAGCAGCAGCAGCAAGCAGCAGCAGCAAGCAGCAGCAGCAGCAACAGCAGCAGCAGCAAACAGCTGCAGCAGCAAGCAGCAGCAGCAAGCAGCAGCAGCAGCAGCAGCAGCAGCAGCAGCAGCAGCAGCAGCAGCATCAGCAGCAAGCAGCCGCAGCAGCATCAAGCAGCAGCAGCAAGCAGCAGCAGCACCAAGCAGCAGCAAGCAGCAGAAGCAGCAGCAGCAGCAGCAGCAAGCAGCAGCACAGCAGCAGAAGCAGCAAGCAGCAGCAGCCAGCAGCAAGCAGCAGCAAGCAGCAGAAGCAGCAAGCAGCAGCAGCAGCAGCAGCAAGCAGCAGCTGCAAGCAGCAGCAGCAGCAGTAAGCAGCAGCAGCAAGGAGCAGCAGCAAGCAGCAGCAGCAAGCAGCTGCAGCCGCAGCAAGCAGCAGCAAGCAGCAGCAGCAGCAAGCGGCAGCAGCGAGCAGCAGCAGCAGCAAGCAGCAGCAGCAGCGAGCAGCAAGCAGCAGCAGCGAGCAGCAGCAGCAGCGAGCAGCAGCAGCAGCAGCAGCAAGCAGCAGCAGCAGGAAACAGCAGCAGCAAGCAGCAGCAGCAATCAGCAGCAGTAGCAAGCAGCAGCAAGCAGCAGCAGCAATCAGCAGCAGCAATCAGCAGCAGCAAGCAGCAGCAGCAGCAAGAAGCAGCAGCAGCAAGCAGCATCAGCAGCAAGCAGCAGCAGCAAGCGGCAGCAGCGAGCAGCAGCAGCAGCAAGCAAGCAGCAGCAGCAGCAGCAAGCAGCAGCAAGCAGCAGCAAGCAGCAGCAGCAGCAGCAGCAGCAGCAGCAGCAGCAGCAGCAGCGAGCAGCAGCAGCAGCAGAAGCAGCAAGCAGCAGCAAGCATCAAGCAGCAGCAGCAGCACCAGCAGCAAGCAGCAGCAGCAGCAAGCAGCAGCAGCAAACAGCAGCAGCAGCAGCAAGCAGCAGCAGCAAGCAGCACCAAGCAGCAGCAGCAAGCAGCACCAGCAGCAGCAGCAGCAGCAGCAGCAAGCAGCAGCAGCAAGCAGCAGCAGCAAGCAGCAGCAGCAGCAAGCAGCAGCAAGCAGCAGTAGCAAGCGAGCAGCAGCAAGCAGCAGAAACAGCGAGCAGCAGCAGCAGCAGCACGCATCCAGCTACAGCAGCAAGCAGCAGCAGCAGCAATCAGCAGCAGCAGCAATCAGCAGCAGCAGCAGCAAGCAGCAGCAGCAGCAGCAAGCAGCAGCAGCAATCAGCAGCAAGCAGCAGCAGCAGCAGCAGCAGCAGCAGCAGCAGCAGCAGCAGCAGCAGCAAGGAGCAGCAAACAGCAGCAAGCAGCAAGCAAGCAGCAGCAGCAAGCAGCAGCAGCATTAGCAGCAGCTGCAAGCAGCAGCAGCAGCAGCAAGCAGCAGCAGCAAGCAAGCAGCAGCAAGCAGCTGCAGCCACAGCAAGCAGCAAACAGCAGAAGCAGCAAGCAGCAGCAGCAGCAAGCAGCAGCAGTAAGCAGCATCAGCAGCAAGCAGCAGCAGCAAGCGGCAGCAGCGAGCAGCAGCAGCAGCAAGCAGCAGCAGCAGCGAGCAGCAGCAGCAGCAGCGAGCAGCAGCAAGCAGCAGCAGCAGCAAGCAGCAGCAGCAAGCAGCAATCAGCAGCAGCAGCAGCAAGCCGCAGCACCAAGCAGCAGCAGCAGCAAGCAGCAGCAGCAGCAGCAGCAGCAAGCAGCAGCAGCAGCGAGCAGCAGCAGCAGAAGCAGCAGCCAGCAACAGCAGCAAGCAGCAGCAGCAATCAGCAGCAGCAGCAATCAGCAGCAGCAGCAAGCAGCAGCAGCAGCAAGCAGCAGCAGCAGCAAGCAGCAGCAGCAGCAAGCAGCAGCAGCAGCAATCAGCAGCAGCAGCAGCAGCAGCAGCAGCAGCACCAGCAGCAGCAGCAGCAGAAGAAGCAAGGAGCACCAAACAGCAGAAGCAGCAAGCAGCAGCAGCAGCAAGCAGCAAGCAGCAGCAGCAGCATTAGCAGCAGCTGCAAGCAGCAGCAGCAGCAGCAGCAGCAGCAGCAGCAGCAGCAAGGAGCACCAAACAGCAGAAGCAGCAAGCAGCAGCAGCAGCAAGCAGCAAGCAGCAGCAAACAGCAGAAGCAGCAAGCAGCAGCAGCAGCAGCAGCAAGCAGCAGCAGCAGTAAGCAGCATCAGCAGCAAGCAGTAGCAGCAAGCGGCAGCAGCGAGCAGCAGCAGCAAGCGGCAGCAGCGAGCAGCAGCAGCAGCAGAAGCAGCAAACAGCAGCAGCAATAAGCAGCAGCAGCAGCAAGCAGCAGTAGCAAGCAGCAGCAGCAGCAGCAGCAGCAATCAGCAGCAGCAGCAAGCAGCAGCAGCAGCAAGAAGCAGCAGCAGCAAGCAGCAGCAGCAAGCGGCAGCAGCGAGCAGCAGCAGCAGCAAGCAGCAGCAGCAGCAAGCAGCAGCAAGCAGCAGCAGCAGCGAGCAGCAGCAAGCAGCAGAAGCAGCAAGCAGCAAGCAGCAGCAGAAGCAAGCAGCAGCAGCAGCAGCAGCAGCAGCAGCACCAAGCAGCAGCAGCAGCAAACAGCAGCAGCAGCAGCAAGCAGCAGCAGCACCAAGCAGCAGCAGCAGCAGCAGCAGCAGCAGCAGCAGCAGCAGCAGCAGCAGCAGCAAGCAGCAGCAGCAAGCCGCAGCACCAAGCAGCAGCAGCAGCAAGCAGCAGCAGCAGCGAGCAGCAGCAAGCACCTGAAGCAGCGAGCAGCAGCAGCAGAAGCAGCAGCAGCAGCAGCAGCAGCAGCAGCAGCAGCAGCAGCAGCAGCAGCAGCAGCAGCAGCAGCAGCAGCAGCAGCAGCAGCAGCAGCAGCAGCAGCAGCAGCAAGCAGCAGCAGCAGCAGCAGCAGCAGCAGCAAGCAGCAAGCAGCAGCAAGCAGCCGCAGCAGCAGCAAGCAGCAGCAGCAGCAAGCAGCAGCAGCACCATGCAGCAGCAGCAGCAGCAAGCAGCAAGCAGCAGCAAGCAGCAAGCAGCAGCAGCAGCAGCAAGCAGCAGCAAGCAGCAAGCAGCAGCACCAAGCAGCAGCAGCAGCAAGCAGCAGCAGCAGCAAGCAGCAGCAGCAGCAAGCAGCAGCAGCAAGCAGCAGCAGCAGCAGCAGCAGCAGCAGCAGCAGCAGCAAGCAGCAGCAGCAGCAAGCAGCAGCCAGCAAGCAGCAGCAGCAGCAGCAGCAGCAGCAGCAGCAGCAGCATCAGCAGCAAGCAGCCGCAGCAGCAGCAAGCAGCAGCAGCAGCAGCAAGCAGCAGCACAGCAGCAGAAGCAGCAAGCAGCAGCAGCCACAGCAAGCAGCAGCAAGCAGCAGCAGCAGCAAGCAGCAGCAGCAGCAGCAGCAGCAGCAGCAGCAAGCAGCAGCTGCAAGCAGCAGCAGCAGCAGCAAGCAGCAGCAGCAAGGAGCAGCAGCAAGCAAGCAGCAGCAAGCAGCAGCAGCCAGCAGCAAGAAGCAGCAAGCAGCAGCAAGCAGCAAGCGGCAGCAGCGAGCAGCAAGCAGCAGCAAGCAGCAAGCAGCAGCGAGCAGCAGCAGCAGCAGCGAGCAGCAGCAGCAGCGAGCAGCAGCAAGCAGCAGAAGCAGCAGAAGCAGGAAGCAGCAGCAGCAAGCAAGCAGCAGCAAGCAGCAGCAGCAGCAAGCAGCAGCAGCAGCAGCAATCAGCAGCAGCAGCAGCAAGCAGCAGCAGCAGCAAGCAAGCAGCAGCAGCAGCAGCAGCAGCAAGCAGCAGCAGCAGCAAGCAGCGAGCAGCAGCAAGCAGCAGCAGCAGCAAGCAGCAGCAAGCAGCAAGCAGCAGCAGCAGCAGCAGCAGCAAGCAGCAGCAGCACCAGCAGCAGCAGCAAGCAGCCAAGCAGCAGCAGCAGCAAGCAGCAGCAGCAGCAAGCAGCAGCAGCAGCAAGCAGCAAGCAGCAAGCAGCAGCACGCAAGCAGCAGCAGCAGCAGCAAGCAGCAGCAAGCAGCAGCAGCAGCGAGCAGCAGCAAGCAGCAGCAAGCAGCAAGCAGCAGCAGCAGCAAGCAGCACCAGCACAGCAGCAAGCAGCAAGCAGCAGCAAGCAGCAAGCAGCAGCAAGCAGCAAGCAGCAGCAAGCAGCAGCAGCAGCAAGCAGCACAGCAGCAGCAGCAGCAAGCAGCAGCAGCAGCAGCAAGCAGCAGCAGCAGCAGCAGCAGCAGCAGCAGCAGCAGCAAGCAGCAGCAAGCAGCAAGCAGCAGCAAGCAGCAGCAAGCAGCAAGCAGCAGCAGCAGCAGCAGCAGCAGCAGCAGCAGCAAGCAGCAAGCAGCAGCAAGCAGCAGCAGCAGCAAGCAGCAGCAAGCAGCAGCAGCAGCAGCAAGCAGCAGCAGCAAGCAGCAGCAGCAGCAGCAGCAGCAGCAAGCAGCAAGCAGCAGCAGCAGCAAGCAGCAGCAGCAGCAAGCAGCAGCAGCAGCAAGCAGCAGCAGCAGCAAGCAGCAAGCAGCAGCAGCAGCGAGCAGCAGCAGCAGCAAGCAGCAGCAGCAGCAAGCAGCAGCAAGCAGCAAGCAGCAGCAAGCAGCAAGCAGCAGAAGCAGCAAGCAGCAGCAAGCAGCAAGCAGCAGCAGCAAGCAAGCAGCAGCAAGCAGCAGCACCAGCAGCAAGCAGCAGCAGCAGCAAGCAGCAAGCAGCAGCAAGCAGCAAGCAGCAGCAAGCAGCAGCAGCAGCAGCAGCAGCAGCAGCAAGCAGCAGCAAGCAGCAAGCAGCAGCAGCAGCAGCAAGCAGCAGCAAGCAGCAGCAGCAAGCAGCAGCAAGCAGCAAGCAGCAGCAAGCAGCAAGCAGCAGCAAGCAGCAAGCAGCAAGCACGCAGCAGCAAGCAGCAGCAGCAGCAGCAGCAGCAGCAGCAAGCAGCAGCAGCAGCAAGCAGCAGCAGCAGCAAGCAGCAGCAGCAGCAAGCAGCAGCAGCAGCAAGCAGCAGCAGCAGCAAGCAGCAGCAGCAGCAGCAAGCAGCAGCAAGCAGCAAGCAGCACCATGCAGCAAGCAGCAGCAAGCAGCAAGCAGCAGCAAGCAGCAAGCAGCAGCAAGCAGCAAGCAGCAGCAAGCAAGCAAGCAGCAGCAAGCAGCAGCAGCAGCAAGCAGCAGCAGCAGCAAGCAGCAGCAGCAGCAAGCAGCAGCAAGCAGCAGCAGCAGCAGCAGCAGCAGCAGCAGCAGCAGCAGCAGCAGCAGCAGCAGCAGCAGCAGCAGCAGCAGCAGCAGCAGCAAGCAGCAGCAGCAAGCAGCAGCAGCAGCAAGCAGCAGCAGCAGCAAGCAGCAGCAGCAGCAAGCAGCAGCAGCAAGCAGCAGCAGCAGCAGCAGCAGCAGCAGCAGCAGCACAGCAGCAAGCAGCAGCAGCAGCAGCAAGCAGCAGCAGCAAGCAGCAGCAGCACAAGCAGCAGCAGCAGCAGCAGCAAGCAGCAGCAGCAGCAAGCAGCAGCAACAGCAAGCAGCAGCAGCAGCAGCAGCAGCAGCAGCAGCAGCAGCAGCAGCAGCAGCAGCAGCAGCAGCAGCAGCAGCAAGCAGCAGCAGCAGCAAGCAGCAGCAGCAAGCAGCAGCAGCAGCAAGCAGCAGCAGCAGCAGCAAGCAGCAGCAGCAGCAAGCAGCAGCAGCAGCAACAGCAGCAGCAGCAGCAGCAAGCAGCAGCAGCAGCAGCAAGCAGCAGCAAGCAAGCAAGCAGCAGCAAGCAGCAAGCAGCAGCAGCAGCAAGCAGCAGCACAAGCAGCAGCAGCAGCAAGCAGCAGCAGCAGCAAGCAGCAAGCAGCAGCAAGCAGCGAGCAGCAGCAGCAGCAAGCAGCAGCAGCAGCAGCAGCAGCAGCAAGCAGCAGCAAGCAGCAAGCAGCACCATGCAGCAGCAGCAGCAGCAAGCAGCAGCAGCAGCAAGCAGCAAGCAGCAGCAAGCAGCAGCAGCAGCAGCAAGCAGCAGCACCAAGCAGCAGCAAGCAGCAAGCAGCAGCAGCAGCAAGCAGCAGCAAGCAGCAGAGCAGCAGCAGCAGCAGCAAGCAGCAGCAAGCAGCAAGCAGCAGCAAGCAGCAGCAGCAGCAGCAGCAAGCAGCAGCAGCAGCAAGCAGCAGCAGCAGCAAGCAGCAGCAGCAAGCAGCAGCAGCAGCAAGCAGCAGCAAGCAGCAAGCAGCAGCAAGCAGCAAGCAGCAGCAAGCAGCAGCAGCAGCAGCAGCAGCAGCAGCAGCAGCACAGCAGCAAGCAGCAGCAGCAGCAGCAAGCAGCAGCAGCAAGCAGCAAGCAGCAGCAAGCAGCAAGCAGCAGCAGCAGCAAGCAGCAGCAGCACGCAAGCAGCAGCAAGCAGCAAGCAGCAGCAGCAGCAGCAGCAGCAGCAAGCAGCAGCAAGCAGCAAGCAGCAGCAGCAGCAGCAAGCAGCAGCAAGCAGCAAGCAGCAGCAAGCAGCAGCAGCAGCAGCAGCAAGCAGCAGCAAGCAGCAGCAAGCAGCAGCAGCAGCAGCAAGCAGCAGCAAGCAGCAGCAGCAGCAGCAAGCAGCAGCAAGCAGCAGCAGCAGCAAGCAGCAGCAGCAGCAGCAGCAGCAGCAAGCAGCAGCAAGCAGCAAGCAGAAGCAGCAAGCAGCAGCAGCAGCAAGCAGCAGCAGCAGCAAGCAGCAGCAGCAGCAAGCAGCAGCAGCAAGCAGCAGCAGCAGCAGCAGCAGCAAGCAGCAGAAGCAGCAGCAGCAGCAGCCAGCAGCAGCAAGCAGCAGCAGCAGCAAGCAGCAGCAGCACAGCAAGCAGCAGCAAGCAGCAGCAGCAGCAAGCAGCAGCAGCAGCAGCAGCAGCAAGCAGCAGCGCAAGCAGCAGCAGCAGCAGCAAGCAGCAGCAGCAAGCAGCAGCAGCAAGCAAGCAGCAGCAAGCAGCAGCAGCAGCAGCAGAAGCAGCAAGCAGCAGCAAGCAGCAAGCAGCAGCAGCGAGCAGCAGCAGCAGCAAGCAGCAGCAAGCAGCAGAGCAGCAGCAGCAGCAAGCAGCAGCAAGCAGCAGAAGCAGCAGCAAGCAGCAAGCAGCAGCAGCAAGCAAGCAGCAGCAAGCAGCAAGCAGCAGCAAGCAGCAGCAGCAGCAGCAGCAAGCAGCAGCAGCAGCAGCAAGCAGCAGCAGCAGCAGCAAGCAGCAGCAGCAGCAAGCAGCAGCAGCAGCAAGCAGCAGCAGCAGCAAGCAGCAGCAGCAGCAGCAGCAGCAGCAAGCAGCAGCAGCAGCAGCAGCAAGCAGCAGCAGCAGCAAGCAGCAGCAGCAGCAGCAGCAGCGAGCAGCAGCAAGCAGCAGCAAGCAGCAAGCAGCAGCAAGCAGCAAGCAGCAGCAGCAGCAAGCAGCAGCAGCAGCAGCAGCAGCACAGCAGCAAGCAGCAGCAGCAGCAAGCAGCAGCAGCAGCAAGCAGCAGCAGCAGCAGCAAGCAGCAGCACCAAGCAGCAGCAGCAGCAGCAGCAGCAGCAGCAGCAGCAGCAGCAGCAGCAGCAGCAGCAGCAGCAGCAGCAGCAGCAGCAGCAGCAGCAGCAGCAGCAGCAAGCAGCAGCACGCAAGCAGCAGCAGCAAGCAGCAGCAGCAGCAAGCAGCAGCAAGCAGCAGAGCAGAAGCAGCAGCAAGCAGCAGAACAGCGGCAGCAGCAGCAGAAGCACGCAGCAGCACAGCAGCAAGCAGCAGCAGCAAGCAGCAGCAGCAGCAAGCAGCAGCAGCAGCAAGCAGCAAGCAGCAGCAGCAGCAAGCAGCAGCAGCAGCAGCAAGCAGCAGCAGCAAGCAGCAGCAGCAAGCAGCAGCAGCAGCAGCAGCAGCAGCAGCAGCAGCAGCAGCAGCAGCAGCAGCAAGCAGCAGCAGCAGCAGCAGCAGCAGCAGCAGCAGCAGCAGCAGCAGCAAGCAGCAGCAAGCAGCAGCAGCAGCAAGCAGCAGCAGCAGCAAGCAGCAAGCAGCAGCAGCAGCAAGCAGCAGCAGCAAGCAGCAGCAGCAAGCAAGCAGCAGCAAGCAGCAGCAGCCAGCAGCAAGGAGCAGCAAGCAGCAGAAGCAGCAAGCAGCAGCAGCAGCAAGCAGCAGCAGCAAGCAGCAGCAGCAGCAAGCAGCAGCAGCAAGCAGCAGCAGCAAGCAGCAGCAGCAGCAGCAGCAGCAGCAAGCAGCAGCAGCAGCAGCAGCAGCAGCAGCAGCAGCAGCAGCAAGCAGCAGCAAGCAGCAAACAGCAGCAGCAAGCAGCAGCAGCAAGCAGCAAGCAGCAGCAGCAGCAAGCAGCAGCAGCAGCAGCAGCAGCAGCAGCAGCATCAGCAGCAGCAGCAGCAAGCAGCAGCAAGCAGCAAGCAGCAGCAGCAGCAAGCAGCAGCAAGCAGCAGCAGCAGCAAGCAGCAGCAGCAGCAGCAGCAGCAGCAGCAGCAGCAGCAGCAGCAAGCAGCAGCAGCAGCAGCAGCAGCAGCAGCAGCAGCAGCAGCAGCAAGCAGCAGCAGCAGCAGCAGCAGCAGCAGCAGCAGCAGCAGCAGCAGCAGCAGCAGCAGCAGCAGCAGCAGCAGCAGCAGCAGCAGCAAGCAGCAGCACGCAAGCAGCAGCAGCAGCAAGCAGCAGCAGCAGCAAGCAGCAGCAGCAAGCAGCAGCAGCAGCAGCAGCAGCAAGCAGCAGCAGCAGCAGCAGCAGCAGCAGCAGCAGCAGCAGCAGCAGCAGCAGCAGCAGCAAGCAGCAGCAGCAGCAGCAGCAGCAGCAGCAAGCAGCAGCAGCAGCCAAGCAGCAGCAGCAGCACAAGCAGCAGCAGCAGCAAGCAGCAGCAGCAGCAGCAGCAGCAGCAGCAGCAGCAGCAAGCAGCAGCAGCAGCAGCAAGCAGCAGCAGCAGCAAGCAGCAAGCAGCAGCAGCAAGCAGCAGCAGCAAGCAGCAGCAGCAGCAGCAAGCAGCAGCAGCAGCAGCAAGCAGCAGCAAGCAGCAGAGCAGCAGCAAGCAGCAGCAAGCAGCAGCAGCAGCAAGCAGCAGCAGCAGCAAGCAGCAGCAAGCAGCAAGCAGCAGCAGCAAGCAGCAGCAGCAAGCAGCAGCAGCAGCAGCAGCAAGCAGCAGCAGCAGCAAGCAGCAGCAGCAGCAGCAGCAGCAGCAAGCAGCAGCACCAAGCAGCAGCAAGCAGCAAGCAGCAGCAGCAGCAGCAGCAGCAGCAGCAGCAGCAGCAGCAGCAAGCAGCAGCAGCAGCAGCAGCAGCAGCAAGCAGCAGCAGCAGCAGCAAGCAGCAGCAGCAGCAAGCAGCAGCAGCAAGCAGCAGCAGCAAGCAGCAGCAGCACCATGCAGCAAGCAGCAGCAGCAGCAGCAAGCAGCAGCAAGCAGCAAGCAGCAGCAGCAGCAGCAAGCAGCAGCGCAAGCAGCAGCAGCAGCAGCAAGCAGCAGCAGCAGCAGCAGCAGCAAGCAGCAGCAGCAGCAGCAGCAGCAAGCAGCAAGCAGCAACAGCAGCAAGCAGCAAGCAGCAGCAGCAGCAGCAGCAGCAGCAAGCAGCAGCAGCAGCAGCAGCAGCAGCAGCAGCAAGCAGCAGCAGCAGCAAGCAGCAGCAAGCAGCAGAGCAGCAGAAGCAGCAAGCAGCAGCAGCAAGCAGCAGCAGTAGCAAGCAGCAGCAGCAGCAGCAGCAAGCAGCAGCAGCAGCAGCAAGCAGCAGCAGCAGCAAGCAGCAGCAGCAGCAAGCAGCAGCAGCAGCAG
>JARKHS020000945.1:245000-250000 GCA_030143305.2 Amblyomma americanum | reverse complement strand
GCAGCAGCAGCAGCAGCAGCAGCAGCGAGCAGCAGCAAGCAGCAGAAGCAGCAAGCAGCAGCAAGCATCAAGCAGCAGCAGCAGCACCAGCAGCAAGCAGCAGCAGCACAAGCAGCAGCAGCAAACAGCAGCAGCAGCAGCAAGCAGCAGCAGCAAGCAGAACCAAGCAGCAGCAGCAGCAGCAGCAGCAAGCAGCAGCAGCAAGCAGCAGCACCAAGCAGCAGCAGCAGCAAGCAGCAGCAAGCAGCAGTAGCAGCGAGCAGCAGCAAGCACCAGAAACAGCGAGCAGCAGCAGCAGAAGCACGCATCCAGCTACAGCAGCAAGCGGCAGCAGCAAGCAGCAGCAGCAGCAATCAGCAGCAGCAGCAATCAGCAGCAGCAGCAGCAGCAAGCAGCAGCAGCAGCAAGCAGCAGCAGCAATCAGCAGCAGCAGCAGCAGCAAGCAGCAGCAGCAGCAGCAGCAGCAGCAGCAGCAGCAGCAGCAGCAGCAGCAAGCAGCAGCAGCAGCGAGCAGCAGCAGCAGCAGCGAGCAGCAGCAGCAGCGAGCAGCAGCAAGCAGCAGAAGCAGCAGAAGCAGGAAACAGCAGCAGCAAGCAGCAGCAGCAAGCAGCAGCAGTAGCAAGCAGCAGCAGCAGCAGCAGCAATCAGCAGCAGCAAGCAGCAGCAGCAAGCAGCAGCAGCAGCAAGAAGCAGCAGCAGCAAGCAGCATCAGCAGCAAGCAGCAGCAGCAAGCGGCAGCAGCGAGCAGCAGCAGCAGCAAGCAGCAGCAGCAGCAGCAGCAGCAAGCAGCAGCAGCAGCAGCAAGCAGCAGCAGCAGCAGCAGCAGCAGCAGCAGCAGCAGCAAGCAGCAGCAGCAAGCAGCAGCAGCAGCAAGCAGCAGCAAGCAGCAAGCAGCAGCAGCAGCACCAGCAGCAAGCAGCAGCAGCAGCAAGCAGCAGCAGCAACAGCAGCAGCAGCAGCAAGCAGCAGCAGCAAGCAGAACCAAGCAGCAGCAGCAGCAGCAGCAGCAAGCAGCAGCAGCAAGCAGCAGCACCAAGCAGCAGCAGCAGCAAGCAGCAGCAAGCAGCAGTAGCAGCGAGCAGCAGCAAGCAGCAGAAGCAGCGAGCAGCAGCAGCAGAAGCACGCATCCAGCTACAGCAGCAAGCGGCAGCAGCAAGCAGCAGCAGCAGCAATCAGCAGCAGCAGCAATCAGCAGCAGCAGCAGCAAGCAGCAGCAGCAGCAGCAGCAAGCAGCAGCAGCAATCAGCAGCAGCAGCAGCAGCAGCAGCAGCAGCAGCAAGGAGCAGCAAACAGCAGAAGCAGCAAGCAGCAGCAGCAGCAAGCAGCAAGCAGCAGCAGCAGCATTAGCAGCAGCAGCAAGCAGCAGCAGCAGCAGCAAGCAGCAGCAGCAAGCAAGCAGCAGCAAGCAGCTGCAGCCACAGCAATGAGCAGCAAACAGCAGAAGCAGCAAGCAGCAGCAGCAGCAAGCAGCAGCAGTAAGCAGCATCAGCAGCAAGCAGCAGCAGCAGCAGCAAGCAGCAGCAGCAAGCAAGCAGCAGCAAGCAGCAGCAGCACAGCAGAGCAGCAAGCAGCAGCAGCAGCAAGCAGCAGCAGCAGCAAGCAGCAGCAGCAAGCAGCAGCAGCAGCAAGCAGCAGCAGCAAGCGAGCAGCCGCGAGCAGCAGCAGCAGCAAGCAGCAGCAGCAGCGAGCAGCAGCAGCAGCAGCGAGCAGCAGCAAGCAGCAGAAGCAGCAACAGCAGCAGCAAGCAGCAAGCAGCAGCAGCAGCAGCAAGCCGCAGCACCAAGCAGCAGCAGCAGCAAGCAGCAGCAGCAGCGAGCAGCAGCAAGCACCAGAAGCAGCGAGCAGCAGCAGCAGAAGCAGCAGCCAGCAGCAGCAGCAAGCAGCAGCAGCAACAGCAGCAGCAGCAATCAGCAGCAGCAGCAAGCAGCAGCAGCAGCAAGCAGCAGCAGCAGCAAGCAGCAGCAGCAGCAAGCAGCAGCAGCAGCAGCAGCAGCAGCAGCAGCAGCAGCAGCAGCAGCAGCAGCAGCAGCAGCAGCAGCAGCAGCAGCAGCAGCAGCAGAAGCAGCAAGGAGCACCAAACAGCAGAAGCAGCAAGCAGCAGCAGCAGCAAGCAGCAAGCAGCAGCAGCAGCATTAGCAGCAGCTGCAAGCAGCAGCAGCAGCAGCAGCAGCAGCAGCAGCAGCAGCAGCAGCAGCAGCAGCAGCAAGGAGCACCAAACAGCAGCAGCAGCAAGCAGCAGCAGCAGCAAGCAGCAAGCAGCAGCAAACAGCAGAAGCAGCAAGCAGCAGCAGCAGCAGCAGCAAGCAGCAGCAGCAGTAAGCAGCATCAGCAGCAAGCAGCAGCAGCAAGCGGCAGCAGCGAGCAGCAGCAGCAAGCGGCAGCAGCGAGCAGCAGCAGCAGCAGAAGCAGCAAACAGCAGCAGCAATAAGCAGCAGCAGCAGCAAGCAGCAGTAGCAAGCAGCAGCAGCAGCAGCAGCAGCAGCAATCAGCAGCAGCAGCAAGCAGCAGCAGCAGCAAGAAGCAGCAGCAGCAAGCAGCAGCAGCAAGCGGCAGCAGCGAGCAGCAGCAGCAGCAAGCAGCAGCAGCAAGCAGCAGCAAGCAGCAGCAGCAGCGAGCAGCAGCAAGCAGCAGAAGCAGCAAGCAGCAAGCAGCAGCAGAAGCAAGCAGCAGCAGCAGCAGCAGCACCAGCAGCAAGCAGCAGCAGCACCAAGCAGCAGCAGCAGCAAACAGCAGCAGCAGCAGCAAGCAGCAGCAGCAAGCAGCAGCAGCACCAAGCAGCAGCAGCAGCAGCAGCAGCAGCAGCAGCAGCAGCAGCAGCAGCAGCAGCAGCAGCAGCAGCAGCAGCAGCAAGCCGCAGCACCAAGCAGCAGCAGCAGCAAGCAGCAGCAGCAGCGAGCAGCAGCAAGCACCTGAAGCAGCGAGCAGCAGCAGCAGAAGCACGCAGCAGCAGCAGCAGCAGCAGCAGCAGCAGCAGCAGCAGCAGCAGCAGCAGCAGCAGCAGCAGCAGCAGCAGCAGCAGCAGCAAGCAGCAGCAGCAGCAGCAGCAGCAAGCAGCAGCAGCAGCAAGCAGCCGCAGCAGCAGCAAGCAGCAGCAGCAGCAAGCAGCAGCAGCACCATGCAGCAGCAGCAGCATCAAGCAGCAACAACAGCAACAGCAAGCAGCAGCAGCAGCAGCAGCAGCAGCAGCAGCAGCAGCAGCAGCAGCAGCAAGCAGCAGCACCAAGCAGCAGCAGCAGCAAACAGCAGCAGCAGCAAACAGCAGCAGCAGCAAGCAGCACCAGCAAGCAGCAGCAGCAGCAGCAGCAGCAGCAGCAGCAGCAGCAGCAGCAGCAGCAGCAGCAGCAGCAGCAGCAGCAGCAGCAGCAGCAGCAGCAGCAGCAGCAGCAGCAGCAGCAGCAGCAAGCAGCAGCACCAAGCAGCAGCAGCAGCAAACAGCAGCAGCAGCAAGCAGCACCAGCAAGCAGCAGCAGCAGCAGCTGCAGCAGCAGCAGCAGCAGCATCAGCAGCAAGCAGCCGCAGCAGCATCAAGCAGCAGCAGCAAGCAGCAGCAGCAAGCAGCAGCAGCACCAAGCAGCAGCAGCACCAAGCAGCAGCAGCACCAAGCAGCAGCAACAGCAAGCAGCAGCAGCAGCAGCAGCAGCAGCAAGCAGCAGCAGCACCAAGCAGCAGCAGCAAGCAGCAGCAGCACCAAGCAGCAGCAGCAGAAGCAAGCAGCAGCAGCACCAAGCAGCAAGCAGCAGCAGCAAGCAGCAGCAGCAAGCAGGAGCAAGCAGCAGCAAGCAGCAGCAGCAGCATCAAGCAGCAGCAAGCAGCAGCAGCAGCATCAAGCAGCAGCAAGCAGCAGCAGCAGCAAGCAGCAGCAGCAGCAGCAAGCAGCAGAAGCAGCAAGCAGAAGCAGCAAGCAGCCGCAGCAAGCAGCAGCAGCAGCAGCAAGCAGCATCAGCAGCAATCAGCAGCCGCAGCCAGCGGCAGCAGCAAGCAGCAGCAGCAGCGAGCAGCAGCGAGCAGCAGAAGCAGCAGCAGCAGCAGCAGCAAGCAGCAGCACAGCAGCAGAAGCAGCAAGCAGCAGCAGCAGCCACAGCAAGCAGCAGCAAACAGCAGAAGCAGCAAGCAGCAGCACCAGCAGCAGCAAGCAGCAGCTGCAAGCAGCAGCAGCAGCAGTAAGCAGCAGCAGCAAGCAGCAGCAGCAAGCAAGCAGCAGCAAGCAGCTGCAGCCACAGCAGGAAGCAGCAAACAGGAGAAGCAGCAAGCGGCAGCAGCGAGCAGCAGCAGCAGCAAGCAGCAGCAGCAGCGAGCAGCAGCAGCAGCGAGCAGCAGCAAGCAGCAGAAGCAGCAGAAGCAGCAAACAGCAGCAGCAAGCAGCAGCAGATATCAGCAGCAGTAGCAAGCAGCAGCAGCAGCAGTAGCAATCAGCAGCAGCAGCAGCAAGCAGCAGCAGCAGCAGCAGCAAGAAGCAGCAGCAGCAAGCAGCATCAGCAGCAAGCAGCAGCAGCAAGCGGCAGCAGCGAGCAGCAGCAGCAGCAAGCAGCAGCAGCAGCAGCAGCAGCAAGCAGCAGCAGCAGCAAGCAGCAGCAGCAGCAGCAGCAGCAGCGAGCAGCAGCAAGCAGCAGCAGCGAGCAGCAGCAAGCAGCAGCAGCGAGCAGCAGCAAGCAGCAGAAGCAGCAAGCAGCAGCAAGCATCAAGCAGCAGCAGAAGCAAGCAGCAGCAGCAGCAGCAGCACCAGCAGCAAGCAGCAGCAGCACCAAGCAGCAGCAGCAGCAAACAGCAGCAGCAGCAGCAGCAAGCAGCAGCAGCAAGCAGCAGCACCAAGCAGCAGCAGCAGCAGCAGCACCAAGCAGCAGCACCAAGCAGCAGCACCAAGCAGCAGCAGCAGCAAGCAGCAGCAAGCAGCAGTAGCAGCGAGCAGCAGCAAGCACCAGAAACAGCGAGCAGCAGCAGCAGAAGCACGCATCCAGCTACAGCAGCAAGCAGCAGCAGCAAGCAGCAGCAGCAGCAATCAG
>JARKHS020000945.1:215000-242500 GCA_030143305.2 Amblyomma americanum | reverse complement strand
CAGCAGCAGCACCAAGCAGCAGCAGCAGCACCAAGCAGCAGCAACAGCAAGCAGCAGCAGCAGCAGCAGCAGCAGCAAGCAGCACCAAGCAGCAGCAGCAGAAGCAAGCAGCAGCAGCACCAAGCAGCAAGCAGCAGCAGCAAGCAGCAGCAGCAAGCAGGAGCAAGCAGCAGCAAGCAGCAGCAGCAGCATCAAGCAGCAGCAAGCAGCAGTAGCAGCATCAAGCAGCAGCAAGCAGCAGCAGCAGCAAGCAGCAGCAGCAGCAGCAAGCAGCAGAAGCAGCAAGCAGAAGCAGCAAGCAGCAGCAGCAAGCAGCAGCAGCAGCAAGCAGCATCAGCAGCAATCAGCAGCCGCAGCCAGCGGCAGCAGCAAGCAGCAGCAGCAGCACCAAGCAGCAGCAACAGCAAGCAGCAGCAGCAGCAGCAGCAGCAGCAGCAGCAGCAGCAGCAGCAGCAGCAGCAGCAGCAGCAGCAGCAGCAGCAAGCAGCAGCAGCAAGCAGCAGCAGCACCATGCAGCAGCAGCAGCAGCAGCACCAAGCAGCAGCAAACAGCAGAAGCAGCAAGCAGCAGCAGCAGCAGAAGCAGCAGCAGCAGCAGCAGCAAGCAGCAGCACAGCAGCAGAAGCAGCAAGCAGCAGCAGCAGCCACAGCAAGCAGCAGCAAACAGCAGAAGCAGCAAGCAGCAGCACCAGCAGCAGCAAGCAGCAGCTGCAAGCAGCAGCAGCAGCAGTAAGCAGCAGCAGCAAGCAGCAGCAGCAAGCAAGCAGCAGCAAGCAGCTGCAGCCACAGCAGGAAGCAGCAAACAGGAGAAGCAGCAAGCGGCAGCAGCGAGCAGCAGCAGCAGCAAGCAGCAGCAGCAGCGAGCAGCAGCAGCAGCGAGCAGCAGCAAGCAGCAGAAGCAGCAGAAGCAGCAAACAGCAGCAGCAAGCAGCAGCAGCAATCAGCAGCAGTAGCAAGCAGCAGCAGCAGCAGTAGCAATCAGCAGCAGCAGCAGCAAGCAGCAGCAGCAGCAGCAAGAAGCAGCAGCAGCAAGCAGCATCAGCAGCAAGCAGCAGCAGCAAGCGGCAGCAGCGAGCAGCAGCAGCAGCAGCAGCAGCAGCAGCAAGCAGCAGCAGCAGCAAGCAGCAGCAGCAGCAGCAGCAGCGAGCAGCAGCAAGCAGCAGCAGCGAGCAGCAGCAAGCAGCAGAAGCAGCAAGCAGCAGCAAGCATCAAGCAGCAGCAGAAGCAAGCAGCAGCAGCAGCAGCAGCACCAGCAGCAAGCAGCAGCAGCACCAAGCAGCAGCAGCAGCAAACAGCAGCAGCAGCAGCAAGCAGCAGCAGCAAGCAGCAGCACCAAGCAGCAGCAGCAGCAGCAGCACCAAGCAGCAGCACCAAGCAGCAGCACCAAGCAGCAGCAGCAGCAAGCAGCAGCAAGCAGCAGTAGCAGCGAGCAGCAGCAAGCACCAGAAACAGCGAGCAGCAGCAGCAGAAGCACGCATCCAGCTACAGCAGCAAGCAGCAGCAGCAAGCAGCAGCAGCAGCAATCAGCAGCAGCAGCAATCAGCAGCAGCAGCAGCAGCAAGCAGCAGCAGCAGCAGCAATCAGCAGCAGCAGCAGCAGCAGCAGCAGCAGCAGCAGCAGCAGCAGCAGCAGCAGCAAGGAGCACCAAACAGCAGAAGCAGCAAGCAGCAGCAGCAGCAAGCAGCAAGCAGCAGCAGCAGCATTAGCAGCAGCTGCAAGCAGCAGCAGCAAGCAAGCAGCAGCAAGCAGCTGCAGCCACAGCAAGGAGCAGCAAACAGCAGAAGCAGCAAGCAGCAGCAGCAAGCAGCAGCAGTAAGCAGCATCAGCAGCAAGCAGCAGCAGCAAGCAGCAGCAGCAAGCGGCAGCAGCGAGCAGCAGCAGCAGCAAGCAGCAGCAGCAGCGAGCAGCAGCAGCAGCAGCGAGCAGCAGCAAGCAGCAGAAGCAGCAAACAGCAGCAGCAAGCAGCAGCAGCAATCAGCAGCAGCAGCAGCAGCAAGCAGCAGTAGCAAGCAGCAGCAGCAGCAGCGGCAATCAGCAGCAGCAGCAGCAAGCAGCAGCAGCAGCAAGAAGCAGCAGCAGCAAGCAGCAGCAGCAGCAAGCAGCAGCAGCAAGCGGCAGCAGCGAGCAGCAGCAGCAGCAAGCAGCAGCGAGCAGCAGCAGCAGCAGCAGCAGCAGCAGCAGCAGCAGCAGCAGCAGCAGCAGCAGCAGCAGCAGCAGCAGCAGCAGCAGCAGCAGCAGCAGCAGCAAGCAGCAGCAGCAGCAGCAGCAGCGGCGGCAGCAGCAGCAGCAGCAGCAGCAGCAGCAAGCAGCAGCAGCAGCAGCAGCAGCAGCAAGCAGCAGGACCAAGCAGCAGCAGCACCAAGCAGCAGCAGCAGCAAACAGCAGCAGCAGCAAGCAGCACCAGCAAGCAGCAGCAGCAGCAGCAGCAGCAGCAGCAGCAGCTGCAGCAGCAGCAGCTGCAGCAGCAGCAGCAGCAGCATCAGCAGCAAGCAGCCGCAGCAGCATCAAGCAGCAGCAGCAAGCAGCAGCAGCAGCACCAAGCAGCAGCAGCAGCACCAAGCAGCAGCAACAGCAAGCAGCAGCAGCAGCAGCAGCAGCAGCAGCAGCACCAAGCAGCAGCAGCAGAAGCAAGCAGCAGCAGCAGCAAGCAGCAAGCAGCAGCAGCAAGCAGCAGCAGCAAGCAGGAGCAAGCAGCAGCAAGCAGCAGCAGCAGCATCAAGCAGCAGCAAGCAGCAGTAGCAGCATCAAGCAGCAGCAAGCAGCAGCAGCAGCAAGCAGCAGCAGCAGCAGCAAGCAGCAGAAGCAGCAAGCAGAAGCAGCAAGCAGCAGCAGCAAGCAGCAGCAGCAGCAGCAAGCAGCATCAGCAGCAATCAGCAGCCGCAGCCAGCGGCAGCAGCAAGCAGCAGCAGCAGCACCAAGCAGCAGCAACAGCAAGCAGCAGCAGCAGCAGCAGCAGCAGCAGCAGCAGCAGCAGCAGCAGCAGCAGCAGCAGCAGCAGCAAGCAGCAGCAGCAAGCAGCAGCAGCACCATGCAGCAGCAGCAGCAGCAGCACCAAGCAGCAGCAAACAGCAGAAGCAGCAAGCAGCAGCAGCAGCAGAAGCAGCAGCAGCAGCAGCAGCAAGCAGCAGCACAGCAGCAGAAGCAGCAAGCAGCAGCAGCAGCCACAGCAAGCAGCAGCAAACAGCAGAAGCAGCAAGCAGCAGCACCAGCAGCAGCAAGCAGCAGCTGCAAGCAGCAGCAGCAGCAATCAGCAGCAGCAGCAATCAGCAGCAGCAGCAGCAGCAAGCAGCAGCAGCAGCAGCAGCAAGCAGCAGCAGCAATCAGCAGCAGCAGCAGCAGCAGCAGCAGCAGCAGCAGCAGCAGCAAGGAGCACCAAACAGCAGAAGCAGCAAGCAGCAGCAGCAGCATGCAGCAAGCAGCAGCAGCAGCATTAGCAGCAGCTGCAAGCAGCAGCAGCAAGCAAGCAGCAGCAAGCAGCTGCAGCCACAGCAAGGAGCAGCAAACAGCAGAAGCAGCAAGCAGCAGCAGCAGCAAGCAGCAGCAGTAAGCAGCATCAGCAGCAAGCAGCAGCAGCAAGCAGCAGCAGCAAGCGGCAGCAGCGAGCAGCAGCAGCAGCAAGCAGCAGCAGCAGCGAGCAGCAGCAGCAGCAGCGAGCAGCAGCAAGCAGCAGAAGCAGCAAACAGCAGCAGCAAGCAGCAGCAGCAATCAGCAGCAGCAGCAGCAGCAAGCAGCAGTAGCAAGCAGCAGCAGCAGCAGCGGCAATCAGCAGCAGCAGCAGCAAGCAGCATCAGCAGCAAGCAGCAGCAGCAAGCGGCAGCAGCGAGCAGCAGCAGCAGCAAGCAGCAGCGAGCAGCAGCAGCAGCAGCAGCAGCAGCAGCAGCAGCAGCAGCAGCAGCAGCAGCAGCAGCAGCAGCAGCAGCAGCAGCAGCAGCAGCAGCAGCAGCAGCAGCAGCAGCAGCAGCAGCAGCAGCAGCAGCAGCAGCAGCAGCAGCAAGCAGCAGCAGCAGCAGCAGCAGCGGCGGCGGCAGCAGCAGCAGCAAGCAGCAGCATCAGCAGCAGCAGCAGCAGCAGCAGCAGCAGCAGCAGCAGCAGCAGCAGCAGCAAGCAGCAGCACCAAGCAGCAGCAGCAGCAAACAGCAGCAGCAGCAAGCAGCACCAGCAAGCAGCAGCAGCAGCAGCAGCAGCAGCAGCAGCTGCAGCAGCAGCAGCTGCAGCAGCAGCAGCAGCAGCATCAGCAGCAAGCAGCCGCAGCAGCATCAAGCAGCAGCAGCAAGCAGCAGCAGCAGCACCAAGCAGCAGCAGCAGCACCAAGCAGCAGCAACAGCAAGCAGCAGCAGCAGCAGCAGCAGCAGCAAGCAGCACCAAGCAGCAGCAGCAGAAGCAAGCAGCAGCAGCACCAAGCAGCAAGCAGCAGCAGCAAGCAGCAGCAGCAAGCAGGAGCAAGCAGCAGCAAGCAGCAGCAGCAGCATCAAGCAGCAGCAAGCAGCAGTAGCAGCATCAAGCAGCAGCAAGCAGCAGCAGCAGCAAGCAGCAGCAGCAGCAGCAAGCAGCAGAAGCAGCAAGCAGAAGCAGCAAGCAGCAGCAGCAAGCAGCAGCAGCAGCAGCAAGCAGCATCAGCAGCAATCAGCAGCCGCAGCCAGCGGCAGCAGCAAGCAGCAGCAGCAGCACCAAGCAGCAGCAACAGCAAGCAGCAGCAGCAGCAGCAGCAGCAGCAGCAGCAGCAGCAGCAGCAGCAGCAGCAGCAAGCAGCAGCAGCAAGCAGCAGCAGCACCATGCAGCAGCAGCAGCAGCAGCACCAAGCAGCAGCAAACAGCAGAAGCAGCAAGCAGCAGCAGCAGCAGCAAGCAGCAGCTGCAAGCAGCAGCAGCAGCAGTAAGCAGCAGCAGCAAGCAGCAGCAGCAAGCAAGCAGCAGCAAGCAGCTGCAGCCACAGCAGGAAGCAGCAAACAGCAGAAGCAGCAAGCGGCAGCAGCGAGCAGCAGCAGCAGCAAGCAGCAGCAGCAGCGAGCAGCAGCAGCAGCAGCGAGCAGCAGCAGCAGCGAGCAGCAGCAGCAGCGAGCAGCAGCAAGCAGCAGAAGCAGCAGAAGCAGCAAACAGCAGCAGCAATCAGCAGCAGTAGCAAGCAGCAGCAGCAGCAGCAATCAGCAGCAGCAGCAGCAGCAGCAAGAAGCAGCAGCAGCAAGCAGCATCAGCAGCAAGCAGCAGCAGCAAGCGGCAGCAGCGAGCAGCAGCAGCAGCAAGCAGCAGCAGCAGCAAGCAGCAGCAGCAGCAGCAGCAGCAGCAGCAGCAGCAGCAGCAGCAGCAGCAGCAGCAGCAGCAGCAGCAGCAGCAGCAGCGAGCAGCAGCAAGCAGCAGAAGCAGCAAGCAGCAGCAAGCATCAAGCAGCAGCAGAAGCAAGCAGCAGCAGCAGCAGCAGCAGCAGCAGCAGCTCCAGCAGCAAGCAGCAGCAGCACCAAGCAGCAGCAGCAAACAGCAGCAGCAAGCAGCAGCAGCAAGCAGCAGCAGCACCAAGCAGCAGCAGCAGCAGCAGCAAGCAGCAGCACCAAGCAGCAGCACCAAGCAGCAGCAGCAGCAAGCAGCAGCAAGCAGCAGTAGCAGCGAGCAGCAGCAAGCACCAGAAACAGCGAGCAGCAGCAGCAGAAGCACGCATCCAGCTACAGCTGCAACCAGCAGCAGCAAGCAGCAGCAGCAGCAATCAGCAGCAGCAGCAATCCGCAGCAGCAGCAGCAAGCAGCAGCAGCAATCAGCAGCAGCAGCAGCAGCAGCAGCAGCAGCAGCAGCAGCAGCAAGGAGCACCAAACAGCAGAAGCAGCAAGCAGCAGCAGCAGCAAGCAGCAAGCAGCAGCAGCAGCATTAGCAGCAGCTGCAAGCAGCAGCAGCAGCAGCAGCAAGCAAGCAGCAGCAGCAGCGAGCAGCAGCAGCAGCAGCGAGCAGCAGCAAGCAGCAGAAGCAGCAAACAGCAGCAGCAGCAGCAGCGGCAATCAGCAGCAGCAGCAGCAAGCAGCAGCAGCAGCAAGAAGAAGCAGCAGCAAGCAGCATCAGCAGCAAGCAGCAGCAGCAAGCGGCAGCAGCGAGCAGCAGCAGCAGCAAGCAGCAGCGAGCAGCAGCAGCAGCAGCAGCAGCAGCAGCAGCAGCAGCAGCAGCAGCAGCAGCAGCAGCAGCAGCAGCAGCAGCAGCAGCAGCAGCAGCAGCAGCAGCAGCAGCAGCAGCAGCAGCAGCAGCAGCAGCAGCAGCAGCAGCAGCAAGCAGCAGCAGCAGCAGCAGCAGCCGCAGCAGCAGCAGCAGCAGCAGCAGCAGCAGCAGCAGCAGCAGCAGCAAGCAGCAGCACCAAGCAGCAGCAGCAGCAAACAGCAGCAGCAGCAAACAGCTGCAGCAGCAAGCAGCACCAGCAAGCAGCAGCAGCAGCAGCAGCAGCTGCAGCAGCAGCAGCAGCAGCATCAGCAGCAAGCAGCCGCAGCAGCATCAAGCAACAGCAGCAAGCAGCAGCAGCACCAAGCAGCAGCAAGCAGCAGAAGCAGCAGCAGCAGCAGCAGCAAGCAGCAGCACAGCAGCAGAAGCAGCAAGCAGCAGCAGCCACAGCAAGCAGCAGCAAACAGCAGAAGCAGCAAGCAGCAGCATCAGCAGCAGCAGCAAGCAGCAGCTGCAAGCAGCAGCAGCAGCAGTAAGCAGCAGCAGCAAGGAGCAGCAGCAAGCAAGCAGCAGCAAGCAGCTGCAGCCACAGCAAGAAGCAGCAAACAGCAGAAGCAGCAAGCGGCAGCAGCGAGCAGCAGCAGCAGCAAGCAGCAGCAGCAGCGAGCAGCAGCAGCAGCAGCGAGCAGCAGCAGCAGCGAGCAGCAGCAAGCAGCAGATACAGCAGAAGCAGGAAACAGCCGCAGCAAGCAGCAGCAGCAATCAGCAGCAGTAGCAAGCAGCTGCAGCAGCAGCAGCAATCAGCAGCAGCAATCAGCAGCAGCAAGCAGCAGCAGCAGCAAGAAGCAGCAGCAGCAAGCAGCATCAGCAGCAAGCAGCAGCAGCAAGCGGCAGCAGCGAGCAGCAGCAGCAGCAAGCAGCAGCAGCAGCAGCAAGCAGCAGCAGCAGCAGCAGCAAGCAGCAGCAGCAGCAGCAGCAGCAGCAGCAGCGAGCAGCAGCAAGCAGCAGAAGCAGCAAGCAGCAGCAAGCATCAAGCAGCAGCAGCAGCACCAGCAGCAAGCAGCAGCAGCACCAAGCAGCAGCAGCAAACAGCAGCAGCAGCAGCAAGCAGCAGCAGCAAGCAGAACCAAGCAGCAGCAGCAGCAGCAGCAGCAGCAGCAAGCAGCAGCAGCAAGCAGCAGCACCAAGCAGCAGCAGCAGCAAGCAGCAGCAAGCAGCAGTAGCAGCGAGCAGCAGCAAGCACCAGAAACAGCGAGCAGCAGCAGCAGAAGCACGCATCCAGCTACAGCAGCAAGCGGCAGCAGCAAGCAGCAGCAGCAGCAATCAGCAGCAGCAGCAATCAGCAGCAGCAGCAGCAAGCAGCAGCAGCAGCAGCAAGCAGCAGCAGCAATCAGCAGCAGCAGCAGCAGCAGCAGCAGCAGCAGCAGCAAGGAGCACCAAACAGCAGAAGCAGCAAGCAGCAGCAGCAGCAAGCAGCAAGAAGCAGCAGCAGCATTAGCAGCAGCTGCAAGCAGCAGCAGCAGCAGCAAGCAGCAGCAGCAAGCAAGCAGCAGCAAGCAGCTGCAGCCACAGCAATGAGCAGCAAACAGCAGAAGCAGCAAGCAGCAGCAGCAGCAAGCAGCAGCAGTAAGCAGCATCAGCAGCAAGCAGCAGCAGCAAGCGGCAGCAGCGAGCAGCAGCAGCAGCAAGCAGCAGCAGCAGCGAGCAGCAGCAGCAGCAGCAGCAAGCAGCAATCAGCAGCAGCAGCAGCAAGCCGCAGCACCAAGCAGCAGCAGCAGCAAGCAGCAGCAGCAGCGAGCAGCAGCAAGCACCAGAAGCAGCGAGCAGCAGCAGCAGAAGCATGCAGCCAGCAACAGCAGCAAGCAGCAGCAGCAATCAGCAGCAGCAGCAATCAGCAGCAGCAGCAAGCAGCAGCAGCAGCAAGCAGCAGCAGCAAGCAGCAGCAGCAGCAATCAGCAGCAGCAGCAGCAGCAGCAGCAGCAGCAGCAGCAGCAGCAGCAGCAGCAGCAGCAGCAGCAGCAGCAGCAGCAGCAGAAGAAGCAAGGAGCACCAAACAGCAGAAGCAGCAAGCAGCAGCAGCAGCAAGCAGCAAGCAGCAGCAGCAGCATTAGCAGCAGCTGCAAGCAGCAGCAGCAGCAGCAGCAGCAGCAGCAGCAGCAGCAGCAGCAGCAGCAGCAGCAGCAGCAGCAGCAGCAGCAGCAGCAGCAGCAAGGAGCACCAAACAGCAGAAGCAGCAAGCAGCAGCAGCAGCAAGCATCAAGCAGCAGCAAACAGCAGAAGCAGCAAGCAGCAGCAGCAGCAGCAAGCAGCAGCAGCAGTAAGCAGCATCAGCAGCAAGCAGCAGCAGCAAGCGGCAGCAGCGAGCAGCAGCAGCAAGCGGCAGCAGCGAGCAGCAGCAGCAGCAGAAGCAGCAAACAGCAGCAGCAATAAGCAGCAGCAGCAGCAAGCAGCAGTAGCAAGCAGCAGCAGCAGCAGCAGCAATCAGCAGCAGCAGCAGCAAGAAGCAGCAGCAGCAAGCAGCAGCAGCAAGCGGCAGCAGCGAGCAGCAGCAGCAGCAAGCAGCAGCAGCAGCAAGCAGCAGCAAGCAGCAGCAGCAGCGAGCAGCAGCAAGCAGCAGAAGCAGCAAGCAGCAAGCAGCAGCAGAAGCAAGCAGCAGCAGCAGCAGCAGCACCAGCAGCAAGCAGCAGCAGCACCAAGCAGCAGCAGCAGCAAACAGCAGCAGCAGCAGCAAGCAGCAGCAGCAAGCAGCAGCAGCACCAAGCAGCAGCAGCAGCAGCAGCAGCAGCAGCAGCAGCAGCAGCAGCAGCAGCAGCAGCAGCAGCAGCAGCAGCAGCAGCAGCAGCAAGCAGCAGCAGCAAGCAGCAGCACCAAGCAGCAGCAGCAGCAAGCAGCAGCAGCAGCGAGCAGCAGCAAGCACCAGAAGCAGCGAGCAGCAGCAGCAGAAGCACGCAGCAGCAGCAACAGCAGCAGCAGCAGCAGCAGCAGCAGCAGCAGCAAGCAGCAGCAGCAGCAGCAGCAGCAGCAAGCAGCAGCAGCAGCAAGCAGCCGCAGCAGCAGCAAGCAGCAGCAGCAGCAAGCAGCAGCAGCACCATGCAGCAGCAGCAGCATCAAGCAGCAGCAACAGCAACAGCAAGCAGCAGCAGCAGCAGCAGCAACAGCAGCAGCAGCAAGCAGCAGCACCAAGCAGCAGCAGCAGCAAACAGCAGCAGCAGCAAACAGCAGCAGCAGCAAGCAGCACCAGCAAGCAGCAGCAGCAGCAGCAGCAGCAGCAGCAGCAGCAGCAGCAGCAGCAGCAGCAAGCAGCAGCACCAAGCAGCAGCAGCAGCAAACAGCAGCAGCAGCAAGCAGCACCAGCAAGCAGCAGCAGCAGCAGCTGCAGCAGCAGCAGCAGCATCAGCAGCAAGCAGCCGCAGCAGCATCAAGCAGCAGCAGCAAGCAGCAGCAGCAAGCAGCAGCAGCACCAAGCAGCAGCAGCACCAAGCAGCAGCAGCACCAAGCAGCAGCAGCACCAAGCAGCAGCAACAGCAAGCAGCAGCAGCAGCAGCAGCAGCAAGCAGCAGCAGCACCAAGCAGCAGCAGCAAGCAGCAGCAGCACCAAGCAGCAGCAGCAGAAGCAAGCAGCAGCAGCACCAAGCAGCAAGCAGCAGCAGCAAGCAGCAGCAGCAAGCAGGAGCAAGCAGCAGCAAGCAGCAGCAGCAGCATCAAGCAGCAGCAAGCAGCAGCAGCAGCATCAAGCAGCAGCAAGCAGCAGCAGCAGCAAGCAGCAGCAGCAGCAGCAAGCAGCAGAAGCAGCAAGCAGAAGCAGCAAGCAGCAGCAGCAAGCAGCAGCAGCAGCAGCAAGCAGCATCAGCAGCAATCAGCAGCCGCAGCCAGCGGCAGCAGCAAGCAGCAGCAGCAGCGAGCAGCAGCAAGCAGCAGAAGCAGCAGCAGCAGCAGCAAGCAGCAGCACAGCAGCAGAAGCAGCAAGCAGCAGCAGCCACAGCAAGCAGCAGCAAACAGCAGAAGCAGCAAGCAGCAGCAGCAGCAGCAAGCAGCAGCTGCAAGCAGCAGCAGCAGCAAGCAGCAGCAGCAAGCAAGCAGCAGCAAGCAGCTGCAGCCACAGCAGGAAGCAGCAAACAGCAGAAGCAGCAAGCGGCAGCAGCGAGCAGCAGCAGCAGCAAGCAGCAGCAGCAGCGAGCAGCAGCAGCAGCGAGCAGCAGCGAGCAGCAGAAGCAGCAGAAGCAGAAAACAGCAGCAGCAAGCAGCAGCAGCAATCAGCAGCAGTAGCAAGCAGCAGCAGCAGCAGTAGCAATCAGCAGCAGCAGCAGCAAGCAGCAGCAGCAGCAGCAGCAAGAAGCAGCAGCAGCAAGCAGCATCAGCAGCAAGCAGCAGCAGCAAGCGGCAGCAGCGAGCAGCAGCAGCAGCAAGCAGCAGCAGCAGCAGCAGCAAGCAGCAGCAGCAGCAGCAGCAGCAGCGAGCAGCAGCAAGCAGCAGCAGCGAGCAGCAGCAAGCAGCAGAAGCAGCAAGCAGCAGCAAGCATCAAGCAGCAGCAGAAGCAAGCAGCAGCAGCAGCAGCAGCACCAGCAGCAAGCAGCAGCAGCACCAAGCAGCAGCAGCAGCAAACAGCAGCAGCAGCAGCAGCAAGCAGCAGCAGCAAGCAGCAGCACCAAGCAGCAGCAGCAGCAGCAGCAGCAGCAGCACCAAGCAGCAGCACCAAGCAGCAGCAGCAGCAAGCAGCAGCAAGCAGCAGTAGCAGCGAGCAGCAGCAAGCACCAGAAACAGCGAGCAGCAGCAGCAGAAGCACGCATCCAGCTACAGCAGCAAGCAGCAGCAGCAAGCAGCAGCAGCAGCAGCAATCAGCAGCAGCAGCAATCAGCAGCAGCAGCAGCAGCAAGCAGCAGCAGCAGCAGCAGCAAGCAGCAGCAGCAATCAGCAGCAGCAGCAGCAGCAGCAGCAGCAGCAGCAGCAGCAGCAGCAGCAGCAGCAGCAGCAGCAGCAGCAAGGAGCACCAAACAGCAGAAGCAGCAAGCAGCAGCAGCAGCAAGCAGCAAGCAGCAGCAGCAGCATTAGCAGCAGCTGCAAGCAGCAGCAGCAAGCAAGCAGCAGCAAGCAGCTGCAGCCACAGCAAGGAGCAGCAAACAGCAGAAGCAGCAAGCAGCAGCAGCAGCAAGCAGCAGCAGTAAGCAGCATCAGCAGCAAGCAGCAGCAGCAAGCAGCAGCAGCAAGCGGCAGCAGCGAGCAGCAGCAGCAGCAAGCAGCAGCAGCAGCGAGCAGCAGCAAGCAGCAGCAGCAATCAGCAGCAGCAGCAGCAGCAAGCAGCAGTAGCAAGCAGCAGCAGCAGCAGCGGCAATCAGCAGCAGCAGCAGCAAGCAGCAGCAGCAGCAAGAAGAAGCAGCAGCAAGCAGCAGCAGCAGCAAGCAGCAGCAGCAAGCGGCAGCAGCGAGCAGCAGCAGCAGCAGCAAGCAGCAGCGAGCAGCAGCAGCAGCAGCAGCAGCAGCAGCAGCAGCAGCAGCAGCAAGCAGCAGCAGCAGCAGCAGCAGCGGCGGCGGCAGCAGCAGCAGCAGCAGCAGCAAGCAGCAGCAGCAGCAGCAGCAGCAAGCAGCAGCACCAAGCAGCAGCAGCACCAAGCAGCAGCAGCAGCAAACAGCAGCAGCAGCAAGCAGCACCAGCAAGCAGCAGCAGCAGCAGCAGCAGCAGCAGCTGCAGCAGCAGCAGCATCAGCAGCAAGCAGCCGCAGCAGCATCAAGCAGCAGCAGCAAGCAGCAGCAGCAGCACCAAGCAGCAGCAGCAGCACCAAGCAGCAGCAACAGCAAGCAGCAGCAGCAGCAGCAGCAGCAGCAGCAGCAGCAGCAGCAGCAGCACCAAGCAGCAGCAGCAGAAGCAAGCAGCAGCAGCAGCAGCAGCAAGCAGCAAGCAGCAGAAGCAAGCAGCAGCAGCAAGCAGGAGCAAGCAGCAGCAGCAGCAGCAGCAAGCAGCAGTAGCAGCATCAAGCAGCAGCAAGCAGCAGCAGCAGCAAGCAGCAGCAGCAGCAGCAAGCAGCAGAAGCAGCAAGCAGAAGCAGCAAGCAGAAGCAGCAAGCAGCAGCAGCAGCAGCAAGCAGCATCAGCAGCAATCAGCAGCCGCAGCCAGCGGCAGCAGCAAGCAGCAGCAGCAGCGAGCAGCAGCAAGCAGCAGAAGCAGCAGCAGCAGCAGCAAGCAGCAGCACAGCAGCAGAAGCAGCAAGCAGCAGCAGCCACAGCAAGCAGCAGCAAACAGCAGAAGCAGCAAGCAGCAGCAGCAGCAGCAAGCAGCAGCTGCAAGCAGCAGCAGCAGCAGTAAGCAGCAGCAGCAAGCAGCAGCAGCAAGCAAGCAGCAGCAAGCAGCTGCAGCCACAGCAAGAAGCAGCAAACAGCAGAAGCAGCAAGCGGCAGCAGAGAGCAGCAGCAGCAGCAAGCAGCAGCAGCAGCGAGCAGCAGCAGCAGCAGCGAGCAGCAGCAGCAGCGAGCAGCAGCAAGCAGCAGAAGCAGCAGAAGCAGCAAACAGCAGCAGCAAGCAGCAGCAGCAATCAGCAGCAGTAGCAAGCAGCAGCAGCAGCAGCAATCAGCAGCAGCAGCAGCAAGCAGCAGCAGCAGCAAGAAGCAGCAGCAGCAAGCAGCATCAGCAGCAAGCAGCAGCAGCAAGCGGCAGCAGCGAGCAGCAGCAGCAGCAAGCTGCAGCAGCAGCAAGCTGCAGCAGCAGCAAGCTGCAGCAGCAGCAGCAGCAGCAGCAGCAGCAGCGAGCAGCAGCAAGCAGCAGAAGCAGCAAGCAGCAGCAAGCATCAAGCAGCAGCAGAAGCAAGCAGCAGCAGCAGCAGCAGCACCAGCAGCAAGCAGCAGCAGCACCAAGCAGCAGCAGCAAACAGCAGCAGCAGCAGCAAGCAGCAGCAGCACCAAGCAGCAGCAGCAGCAGCAGCAGCACCAAGCAGCAGCACCAAGCAGCAGCAGCAGCAAGCAGCAGCAAGCAGCAGTAGCAGCGAGCAGCAGCAAGCCCCAGAAACAGCGAGCAGCAGCAGCTGAAGCACGCATCCAGCTACAGCAGCAAGCAGCAGCAGCAAGCAGCAGCAGCAGCAATCAGCAGCAGCAGCAATCAGCAGCAGCAGCAGCAAGCAGCAGCAGCAATCAGCAGCAGCAGCAGCAGCAGCAAGGAGCACCAAACAGCAGAAGCAGCAAGCAGCAGCAGCAGCAAGCAGCAAGCAGCAGCAGCAGCATTAGCAGCAGCTGCAAGCAGCAGCAGCAAGCAAGCAGCAGCAAGCAGCTGCAGCCACAGCAAGGAGCAGCAAACAGCAGAAGCAGCAAGCAGCAGCAGCAGCAAGCAGCAGCAGTAAGCAGCATCAGCAGCAAGCAGCAGCGAGCAGCAGCAGCAGCAAGCAGCAGCAGCAGCAGCGAGCAGCAGCAGCAGCAGCGAGCAGCAGCAAGCAGCAGAAGCAGCAAACAGCAGCAGCAAGCAGCAGCAGCAATCAGCAGCAGCAGCAGCAGCAGCAAGCAGCAGTAGCAAGCAGCAGCAGCAGCAGCGGCAATCAGCAGCAGCAGCAGCAAGCAGCAGCAGCAGTAAGAAGCAGCAGCAGCAAGCAGCATCAGCAGCAAGCAGCAGCAGCAAGCGGCAGCAGCGAGCAGCAGCAGCAGCAAGCAGCAGCGAGCAGCAGCAGCAGCAGCGAGCAGCAGCAAGCAGCAGAAGCAGCAAGCAGCAGCAAGGAGCAAGCAGCAGCAAGCAGCAAGCAGCAGCAGAAGCAAGCAGCAGCAGCAGCAGCAGCACCAGCAGCAAGCAGCAGCAGCACCAAGCAGCAGCAGCAGCAAACAGCAGCAGCAGCAGCAAGCAGCAGCAGCAAGCAGCAGCAGCACCAAGCAGCAGCAGCAGCAGCAGCAAGCAGCAGCAGCAGCAGCAGCAAGCAGCAGCAGCAGCGAGCAGCAGCAAGCACCAGAAGCAGCGAGCAGCAGCAGCAGAAGCACGCAGCCAGCAACAGCAGCAAGCAGCAGCAGCAAGCAGCAGCAGCAGCAATCAGCAGCAGCAGCAATCAGCAGCAGCAGCAGCAAGCAGCAGCAGCAGCAGCAAGCAGCAGCAGCAATCAGCAGCAGCAGCAGCAATCAGCAGCAGCAGCAGCAGCAGCAGCAGCAGCAGCAGCAGCAGCAGCAGCAGCAGCAGCAGCAGCAGCAGCAGCAGCAGCAGCATCAGCAGCAAGCAGCCGCAGCAGCATCAAGCAGCAGCAGCAAGCAGCAGCAGCAAGCAGCAGCAGCACCAAGCAGCAGCAGCACCAAGCAGCAGCAGCACCAAGCAGCAGCAACAGCAAGCAGCAGCAGCAGCAGCAGCAGCAGCAGCAGCAGCAGCAGCAAGCAGCAGCAGCACCAAGCAGCAGCAGCAAGCAGCAGCAGCACCAAGCAGCAGCAGCAGAAGCAAGCAGCAGCAGCACCAAGCAGCAAGCAGCAGCAGCAAGCAGCAGCAGCAAGCAGGAGCAAGCAGCAGCAAGCAGCAGCAGCAGCATCAAGCAGCAGCAAGCAGCAGCAGCAGCATCAAGCAGCAGCAAGCAGCAGCAGCAGCAAGCAGCAGCAGCAGCAGCAAGCAGCAGAAGCAGCAAGCAGAAGCAGCAAGCAGCAGCAGCAAGCAGCAGCAGCAGCAGCAGCAAGCAGCATCAGCAGCAATCAGCAGCCGCAGCCAGCGGCAGCAGCAAGCAGCAGCAGCAGCGAGCAGCAGCAAGCAGCAGAAGCAGCAGCAGCAGCAGCAGCAAGCAGCAGCACAGCAGCAGAAGCAGCAAGCAGCAGCAGCCACAGCAAGCAGCAGCAAACAGCAGAAGCAGCAAGCAGCAGCAGCAGCAGCAGCAAGCAGCAGCTGCAAGCAGCAGCAGCAGCAAGCAGCAGCAGCAAGCAAGCAGCAGCAAGCAGCTGCAGCCACAGCAGGAAGCAGCAAACAGCAGAAGCAGCAAGCGGCAGCAGCGAGCAGCAGCAGCAGCAAGCAGCAGCAGCAGCGAGCAGCAGCAGCAGCGAGCAGCAGCAAGCAGCAGAAGCAGCAGAAGCAGCAAACAGCAGCAGCAAGCAGCAGCAGCAATCAGCAGCAGTAGCAAGCAGCAGCAGCAGCAGTAGCAATCAGCAGCAGCAGCAGCAAGCAGCAGCAGCAGCAGCAGCAAGAAGCAGCAGCAGCAAGCAGCATCAGCAGCAAGCAGCAGCAGCAAGCGGCAGCAGCGAGCAGCAGCAGCAGCAAGCAGCAGCAGCAGCAGCAGCAAGCAGCAGCAGCAGCAAGCAGCAGCAGCAGCAGCAGCAGCGAGCAGCAGCAAGCAGCAGCAGCGAGCAGCAGCAAGCAGCAGAAGCAGCAAGCAGCAGCAAGCATCAAGCAGCAGCAGAAGCAAGCAGCAGCAGCAGCAGCAGCACCAGCAGCAAGCAGCAGCAGCACCAAGCAGCAGCAGCAGCAAACAGCAGCAGCAGCAGCAGCAAGCAGCAGCAGCAAGCAGCAGCACCAAGCAGCAGCAGCAGCAGCAGCACCAAGCAGCAGCACCAAGCAGCAGCACCAAGCAGCAGCAGCAGCAAGCAGCAGTAGCAGCGAGCAGCAGCAAGCACCAGAAACAGCGAGCAGCAGCAGCAGAAGCACGCATCCAGCTACAGCAGCAAGCAGCAGCAGCAAGCAGCAGCAGCAGCAATCAGCAGCAGCAGCAATCAGCAGCAGCAGCAGCAGCAAGCAGCAGCAGCAGCAGCAGCAAGCAGCAGCAGCAATCAGCAGCAGCAGCAGCAGCAGCAGCAGCAGCAGCAGCAGCAGCAGCAGCAGCAGCAGCAGCAGCAGCAGCAGCAGCAGCAGCAGCAGCAGCAGCAGCAGCAGCAGCAAGGAGCACCAAACAGCAGAAGCAGCAAGCAGCAGCAGCAGCAAGCAGCAAGCAGCAGCAGCAGCATTAGCAGCAGCTGCAAGCAGCAGCAGCAAGCAAGCAGCAGCAAGCAGCTGCAGCCACAGCAAGGAGCAGCAAACAGCAGAAGCAGCAAGCAGCAGCAGCAGCAAGCAGCAGCAGTAAGCAGCATCAGCAGCAAGCAGCAGCAGCAAGCAGCAGCAGCAAGCGGCAGCAGCGAGCAGCAGCAGCAGCAAGCAGCAGCAGCAGCGAGCAGCAGCAAGCAGCAGAAGCAGCAAACAGCAGCAGCAAGCAGCAGCAGCAATCAGCAGCAGCAGCAGCAGCAAGCAGCAGTAGCAAGCAGCAGCAGCAGCAGCGGCAATCAGCAGCAGCAGCAGCAAGCAGCAGCAGCAGCAAGAAGCAGCAGCAGCAAGCAGCAGCAGCAGCAAGCAGCAGCAGCAAGCGGCAGCAGCGAGCAGCAGCAGCAGCAGCAGCAGCAGCGAGCAGCAGCAGCAGCAGCAGCAGCAGCAGCAGCAGCAGCAGCAGCAGCAGCAGCAGCAGCAGCAGCAGCAGCAGCAGCAGCAGCAGCAGCAGCAGCAGCAGCAGCAGCAGCAGCAGCAGCAGCAGCAGCAGCAGCAGCAGCAAGCAGCAGCAGCAGCAGCAGCAGCGGCGGCAGCAGCAGCAGCAGCAGCAGCAGCAAGCAGCAGCAGCAGCAGCAGCAGCAGCAGCAGCAAGCAGCAGCACCAAGCAGCAGCAGCACCAAGCAGCAGCAGCAGCAAACAGCAGCAGCAGCAAGCAGCACCAGCAAGCAGCAGCAGCAGCAGCAGCAGCAGCAGCTGCAGCAGCAGCAGCATCAGCAGCAAGCAGCCGCAGCAGCATCAAGCAGCAGCAGCAAGCAGCAGCAGCAGCACCAAGCAGCAGCAGCAGCACCAAGCAGCAGCAACAGCAAGCAGCAGCAGCAGCAGCAGCAGCAGCAGCAGCAGCAGCAGCAGCAGCAGCAGCAAGCAGCAGCAGCAAGCAGCAGCAGCACCAAGCAGCAGCAGCAGAAGCAAGCAGCAGCAGCACCAAGCAGCAAGCAGCAGCAGCAAGCAGCAGCAGCAAGCAGGAGCAAGCAGCAGCAGCAGCAGCAGCAGCAGCATCAAGCAGCAGCAGCAGCATCAAGCAGCAGCAAGCAGCAGTAGCAGCATCAAGCAGCAGCAAGCAGCAGCAGCAGCAAGCAGCAGCAGCAGCAGCAAGCAGCAGAAGCAGCAAGCAGAAGCAGCAAGCAGAAGCAGCAAGCAGCAGCAGCAGCAGCAAGCAGCATCAGCAGCAATCAGCAGCCGCAGCCAGCGGCAGCAGCAAGCAGCAGCAGCAGCGAGCAGCAGCAAGCAGCAGAAGCAGCAGCAGCAGCAGCAAGCAGCAGCACAGCAGCAGAAGCAGCAAGCAGCAGCAGCCACAGCAAGCAGCAGCAAACAGCAGAAGCAGCAAGCAGCAGCAGCAGCAGCAAGCAGCAGCTGCAAGCAGCAGCAGCAGCAGTAAGCAGCAGCAGCAAGCAGCAGCAGCAAGCAAGCAGCAGCAAGCAGCTGCAGCCACAGCAAGAAGCAGCAAACAGCAGAAGCAGCAAGCGGCAGCAGCGAGCAGCAGCAGCAGCAAGCAGCAGCAGCAGCGAGCAGCAGCAGCAGCAGCGAGCAGCAGCAGCAGCGAGCAGCAGCAAGCAGCAGAAGCAGCAGAAGCAGCAAACAGCAGCAGCAAGCAGCAGCAGCAATCAGCAGCAGTAGCAAGCAGCAGCAGCAGCAGCAATCAGCAGCAGCAGCAGCAAGCAGCAGCAGCAGCAAGAAGCAGCAGCAGCAAGCAGCATCAGCAGCAAGCAGCAGCAGCAAGCGGCAGCAGCGAGCAGCAGCAGCAGCAAGCTGCAGCAGCAGCAAGCTGCAGCAGCAGCAAGCTGCAGCAGCAGCAGCAGCAGCAGCAGCGAGCAGCAGCAAGCAGCAGAAGCAGCAAGCAGCAGCAAGCATCAAGCAGCAGCAGAAGCAAGCAGCAGCAGCAGCAGCAGCACCAGCAGCAAGCAGCAGCAGCACCAAGCAGCAGCAGCAAACAGCAGCAGCAGCAGCAAGCAGCAGCAGCACCAAGCAGCAGCAGCAGCAGCAGCAGCAGCAGCAAGCAGCAGCACCAAGCAGCAGCAGCAGCAAGCAGCAGCAAGCAGCAGTAGCAGCGAGCAGCAGCAAGCCCCAGAAACAGCGAGCAGCAGCAGCTGAAGCACGCATCCAGCTACAGCAGCAAGCAGCAGCAGCAAGCAGCAGCAGCAGCAATCAGCAGCAGCAGCAATCAGCAGCAGCAGCAGCAAGCAGCAGCAATCAGCAGCAGCAGCAGCAGCAGCAAGGAGCACCAAACAGCAGAAGCAGCAAGCAGCAGCAGCAGCAAGCAGCAAGCAGCAGCAGCAGCATTAGCAGCAGCTGCAAGCAGCAGCAGCAGCAGCAAGCAGCAGCAGCAAGCAAGCAGCAGCAAGCAGCTGCAGCCACAGCAAGGAGCAGCAAACAGCAGAAGCAGCAAGCAGCAGCAGCAGCAAGCAGCAGCAGTAAGCAGCATCAGCAGCAAGCAGCAGCAGCAAGCGGCAGCAGCGAGCAGCAGCAGCAGCAAGCAGCAGCAGCAGCGAGCAGCAGCAGCAGCAGCAGCGAGCAGCAGCAAGCAGCAGAAGCAGCAAACAGCAGCAGCAAGCAGCAGCAGCAATCAGCAGCAGCAGCAGCAGCAGCAAGCAGCAGTAGCAAGCAGCAGCAGCAGCAGCGGCAATCAGCAGCAGCAGCAGCAAGCAGCAGCAGCAAGAAGCAGCAGCAGCAAGCAGCATCAGCAGCAAGCAGCAGCAGCAAGCGGCAGCAGCGAGCAGCAGCAGCGAGCAGCAGCAAGCAGCAGAAGCAGCAAGCAGCAGCAAGCAGCAAGCAGCAGCAAGCAGCAAGCAGCAGCAGAAGCAAGCAGCAGCAGCAGCAGCACCAGCAGCAAGCAGCAGCAGCACCAAGCAGCAGCAGCAGCAAACAGCAGCAGCAGCAGCAAGCAGCAGCAGCAAGCAGCAGCAGCACCAAGCAGCAGCAGCAGCAGCAGCAAGCAGCAGCAGCAGCACCAAGCAGCAGCACCAAGCCGCAGCACCAAGCAGCAGCAGCAGCAAGCAGCAGCAGCAGCGAGCAGCAGCAAGCACCAGAAGCAGCGAGCAGCAGCAGCAGAAGCACGCAGCCAGCAACAGCAGCAAGCAGCAGCAGCAAGCAGCAGCAGCAGCAATCAGCAGCAGCAGCAATCAGCAGCAGCAGCAGCAAGCAGCAGCAGCAGCAGCAGCAAGCAGCAGCAGCAATCAGCAGCAGCAGCAGCAATCAGCAGCAGCAGCAGCAGCAGCAGCAGCAGCAGCAGCAGCAGCAGCAGGAGCAGCAGCAGCAGCAGCAGCAAGGAGCACCAAACAGCAGAAGCAGCAAGCAGCAGCAGCAGCAAGCAGCAAGCAGCAGCAGCAGCATTAGCAGCAGCTGCAAGCAGCAGCAGCAGCAGCAAGCAGCAGCAGCAAGCAAGCAGCAGCAAGCAGCTGCAGCCACAGCAAGGAGCAGCAAACAGCAGAAGCAGCAAGCAGCAGCAGCAGCAAGCAGCAGCAGTAAGCAGCATCAGCAGCAAGCAGCAGCAGCAAGCGGCAGCAGCGAGCAGCAGCAGCAGCAGCAGCAGCAGCAGCAGCAAGCAGCAGCAGCGAGCAGCAGCAAGCAGCAGAAGCAGCAAACAGCAGCAGCAATCAGCAGCAGCAGCAGCAGCAGCAAGCAGCAGTAGCAAGCAGCAGCAGCAGCAGCAATCAGCAGCAGCAGCAAGCAGCAGCAGCAGCAAGAAGCAGCAGCAGCAAGCAGCATCAGCAGCAAGCAGCAGCAGCAAGCGGCAGCAGCGAGCAGCAGCAGCAGCAAGCAGCAAGCAGCAGCAGCAGCAAGCAGCAGCAAGCAGCAGAAGCAGCAAGCAGCAGCAAGCAGCAAGCAGGAGCAGAAGCAAGCAGCAGCAGCAGCAGCAGCAGCACCAGCAGCAAGCAGCAGCAGCACCAAGCAGCAGCAAACAGCAGCAGCAGCAGCAAGCAGCAGCAGCAAGCAGCAGCAGCACGAAGCAGCAGCAGCAGCAGCAGCAAGCAGCAGCAGCAAGCCGCAGCACCAAGCAGCAGCAGCAGCAGCAAACAGCAGCAGCAGCGAGCAGCACCAGCAGCAAGCAGCAGCAGCACCAAGCAGCAGCAGCAGCAAACAGCAGCAGCAGCAGCAAGCAGCAGCAGCACCAAGCAGCAGCAGCAGCAGCAGCAAGCAGCAGCAGCAAGCCGCAGCACCAAGCAGCAGCAGCAGCAAGCAGCAGCAGCAGCGAGCAGCAGCAAGCACCAGAAGCAGCGAGCAGCAGCAGCAGCAGCAGCAGCAGCAGCAGCAGCAGCAGCAGCAGCAAGCAGCAGCAGCAGCAGCAGCAGCAGCAGCAAGCAGCAGCAGCAGCAGCAGCAAGCAGCCGCAGCAAGCAGCCGCAGCCGCAGCAGCAGCAAGCAGCAGCAGCAGCAAGCAACAGCAGCAGCAAGCAGCAGCAGCAGCAGCAGCAGCAGCAGCAGCAGCAGCAGCAGCAGCAGCAGCAGCAGCAGCAGCAAGCAGCAGCAGCAGCAGCAGCAGCAGCACCAAGCAGCAGCAGCAGCAGCAGCAGCAAGCAGCAGCACCAAGCAGCAGCACCAAGCAGCAGCAGCAGCAAGCAGCAGCAAGCAGCAGTAGCAGCGAGCAGCAGCAAGCCCCAGAAACAGCGAGCAGCAGCAGCAGAAGCACGCATCCAGCTACAGCAGCAAGCAGCAGCAGCAGCAATCAGCAGCAGCAGCAATCAGCAGCAGCAGCAGCAAGCAGCAGCAGCAGCAAGCAGCAGCAGCAATCAGCAGCAGCAGCAGCAGCAGCAGCAGCAAGGAGCACCAAACAGCAGAAGCAGCAAGCAGCAGCAGCAGCAAGCAGCAAGCAGCAGCAGCAGCATTAGCAGCAGCTGCAAGCAGCAGCAGCAGCAGCAAGCAGCAGCAGCAAGCAAGCAGCAGCAAGCAGCTGCAGCCACAGCAAGGAGCAGCAAACAGCAGAAGCAGCAAGCAGCAGCAGCAGCAGCAAGCAGCAGCAGTAAGCAGCATCAGCAGCAAGCAGCAGCAGCAAGCGGCAGCAGCGAGCAGCAGCAGCAGCAAGCAGCAGCAGCAGCGAGCAGCAGCAGCAGCAGCGAGCAGCCAGCAAGCAGCAGAAGCAGCAAACAGCAGCAGCAAGCAGCAGCAGCAATCAGCAACAGCAGCAGCAGCAAGCAGCAGTAGCAAGCAGCAGCAGCAGCAAGCAGCAGCGAGCAGCAGCAGCAGCAGCGAGCAGCAGCAAGCAGCAGAAGCAGCAAGCAGCAGCAAGCAGCAAGCAGCAGCAGAAGCAAGCAGCAGCAGCAGCAGCAGCACCAGCAGCAAGCAGCAGCAGCACCAAGCAGCAGCAGCAGCAAGCAGCAGCAGCAGCAGCAAGCAGCAGCAGCAAGCAGCAGCAGCAGCAAGCAGCAGCAGCAGCAGCAAGCAGCAGCAAGCAGCAGCAGCAAGCCGCAGCACCAGCAGCAGCAGCAGCAAGCAGCAGCAGCAGCGAGCAGCAGCAAGCACCAGAAGCAGCGAGCAGCAGCAGCAGAAGCACAGCAGCCAGCAACAGCAGCAAGCAGCAGCAGCAAGCAGCAGCAGCAGCAATCAGCAGCAGCAGCAGCAAGCAGCAGCAGCAGCAGCAAGCAGCAGCAGCAAGCAGCAGCAGCAGCAGCAGTGAGCAGCAGCAGCAGCAGCAGCAGCAGCAGAGCAGCAGCAGCAGCAGCAGCAGCAGCAGCAGCAGCAGCAGCAGCAAGGAGCAGCAAGCAGCAGAAGCAGCAAGCAGCAGCAGCAGCAAACAGCAGCAGCAGCAAGCAGCAGCAGCAAGCAGCAGCAGCACGAAGCAGCAGCAGCAGCAGCAGCAGCAGCAGCAGCAGCAGCAAGCAGCAGCAGCAAGCCGCAGCACCAAGCAGCAGCAGCAGCAGCAAGCAGCAGCAGCAGCGAGCAGCACCAGCAGCAAGCAGCAGCAGCACCAAGCAGCAGCAGCAGCAAACAGCAGCAGCAGCAGCAAGCAGCAGCAGCAAGCAGCAGCAGCAAGCAGCAGCAGCACCAAGCAGCAGCAGCAGCAGCAGCAAGCAGCAGCAGCAAGCCGCAGCACCAAGCAGCAGCAGCAGCAAGCAGCAGCAGCAGCGAGCAGCAGCAAGCACCAGAAGCAGCGAGCAGCAGCAGCAGAAGCACGCAGCAGCAGCAGCAGCAGCAGCAGCAGCAGCAGCAGCAGCAGCAGCAGCAGCAGCAGCAGCAGCAGCAGCAGCAGCAGCAGCAGCAGCAAGCAGCAGCAGCAGCAAGCAGCAGCAGCAGCAGAAGCAGCAAACAGCAGCAGCAAGCAGCAGCAGCAATCAGCAGCAGCAGCAAGCAGCAGTAGCAAGCAGCAGCAGCAGCAGCAGCGGCAATCAGCAGCAGCAGCAGCAAGCAGCAGCAGTAGCAAGAAGCAGCAGCAGCAAGCAGCATCAGCAGCAAGCAGCAGCAGCAAGCGGCAGCAGCGAGCAGCAGCAGCAGCAAGCAGCAGCGAGCAGCAGCAGCAGCAGCGAGCAGCAGCAAGCAGCAGAAGCAGCAAGCAGCAGCAAGCAGCAAGCAGCAGCAAGCAGCAAGCAGCAGCAGAAGCAAGCAGCAGCAGCAGCACCAGCAGCAGCACCAGCAGCAAGCAGCAGCAGCAGCACCAAGCAGCAGCAGCAGCAAACAGCAGCAGCAGCAGCAGCAAGCAGCAGCAGCAAGCAGCAGCAGCACCAAGCAGCAGCAGCAGCAGCAGCAAGCAGCAGTAGCAGCAGCAGCAAGCAGCAGCAGCAAGCCGCAGCACCAAGCAGCAGCAGCAGCAAGCAGCAGCAGCAGCGAGCAGCAGCAAGCACCAGAAGCAGCGAGCAGCAGCAGCAGAAGCACGCAGCCAGCAACAGCAGCAAGCAGCAGCAGCAAGCAGCAGCAGCAGCAATCAGCAGCAGCAATCAGCAGCAGCAGCAGCAGCAAGCAGCAGCAGCAGCAGCAAGCAGCAGCAGCAATCAGCAGCAGCAGCAGCAATCAGCAGCAGCAGCAGCAGCAGCAGCAGCAGCAGCAGCAGCAGCAGCAGCAGCAGCAGCAGCAGGAGCAGCAACAGCAGCAGCAGCAGCAGCAGCAGCAGCAGCAAGGAGCACCAAACAGCAGAAGCAGCAAGCAGCAGCAGCAGCAAGCAGCAAGCAGCAGCAGCAGCATTAGCAGCAGCTGCAAGCAGCAGCAGCAGCAGCAAGCAGCAGCAGCAAGCAAGCAGCAGCAAGCAGCTGCAGCCACAGCAAGGAGCAGCAAACAGCAGAAGCAGCAAGCAGCAGCAGCAGCAAGCAGCAGCAGTAAGCAGCATCAGCAGCAAGCAGCAGCAGCAAGCGGCAGCAGCGAGCAGCAGCAGCAGCAGCAGCAAGCAGCAGCAGCAGCGAGCAGCAGCAAGCAGCAGAAGCAGCAAACAGCAGCAGCAATCAGCAGCAGCAGCAGCAAGCAGCAGTAGCAAGCAGCAGCAGCAGCAGCAGCAATCAGCAGCAGCAGCAAGCAGCAGCAGCAGCAAGAAGCAGCAGCAGCAAGCAGCATCAGCAGCAAGCAGCAGCAAGCGGCAGCAGCGAGCAGCAGCAGCAGCAAGCAGCAAGCAGCAGCAGCAGCAGCAAGCAGCAGCAAGCAGCAGCAGCAGAAGCAGCAAGCAGCAGCAAGCAGCAAGCAGCAGCAGAAGCAAGCAGCAGCAGCAGCAGCAGAAGCAGCACCAGCAGCAAGCAGCAGCAGCACCAAGCAGCAGCAGCAGCAAACAGCAGCAGCAAGCAGCAGCAGCACGAAGCAGCAGCAGCAGCAGCAGCAAGCAGCAGCAGCAAGCCGCAGCACCAAGCAGCAGCAGCAGCAAGCAGCAGCAGCAGCGAGCAGCACCAGCAGCAAGCAGCAGCAGCACCAAGCAGCAGCAGCAGCAAACAGCAGCAGCAGCAGCAAGCAGCAGCAGCAAGCAGCAGCAGCACCAAGCAGCAGCAGCAGCAGCAGCAGCAGCAGCAAGCAGCAGCAGCAAGCCGCAGCACCAAGCAGCAGCAGCAGCGAGCAGCAGCAAGCACCAGAAGCAGCGAGCAGCAGCAGCAGCAGCAGCAGCAGCAGCAGCAGCAGCAGCAGCAGCAGCAGCAGCAGCAGCAAGCAGCAGCAGCAGCAGCAGCAGCAGCAAGCAGCAGCAGCAGCAGCAGCAGCAAGCAGCAGCAGCAGCAGCAGCAGCAAGCAGCAGCAGCAGCAAGCAGCCGCAGCAAGCAGCCGCAGCAAGCAGCAGCAAGCAGCAAGCAGCAGCAGCAGCAGCAGCAGCAGCAACAGCAAGCAGCAGCAGCAGCAGCAGCAGCAGCAGCAGCAGCACCAAGCAGCAGCAGCAGCAAGCAGCAGCAAGCAGCAGTAGCAGCGAGCAGCAGCAAGCCCCAGAAACAGCGAGCAGCAGCAGCAGAAGCACGCATCCAGCTACAGCAGCAAGCAGCAGCAGCAAGCAGCAGCAGCAGCAATCAGCAGCAGCAGCAATCAGCAGCAGCAGCAGCAAGCAGCAGCAGCAGCAAGCAGCAGCAGCAATCAGCAGCAGCAGCAGCAGCAGCAAGGAGCACCAAACAGCAGAAGCAGCAAGCAGCAGCAGCAAGCAGCAAGCAGCAGCAGCAGCATTAGCAGCAGCTGCAAGCAGCAGCAGCAGCAGCAGCAAGCAGCAGCAGCAAGCAAGCAGCAGCAAGCAGCTGCAGCCACAGCAAGGAGCAGCAAACAGCAGAAGCAGCAAGCAGCAGCAGCAGCAAGCAGCAGCAGTAAGCAGCATCAGCAGCAAGCAGCAGCAGCAAGCGGCAGCAGCGAGCAGCAGCAGCAGCAAGCAGCAGCAGCAGCGAGCAGCAGCAGCAGCAGCAGCAGCGAGCAGCAGCAGCAGCAGCAGCGAGCAGCAGCAGCAGCGAGCAGCAGCAAGCAGCAGAAGCAGCAAACAGCAGCAGCAAGCAGCAGCAGCAATCAGCAGCAGCAGCAGCAGCAAGCAGCAGTAGCAAGCAGCAGCAGCAGCAGCGGCAATCAGCAGCAGCAGCAGCAAGCAGCAGCAGCAGCAAGAAGCAGCAGCAGCAAGCAGCATCAGCAGCAAGCAGCAGCAGCAAGCGGCAGCAGCGAGCAGCAGCAGCAGCAAGCAGCAGCGAGCAGCAGCAGCAGCAGCGAGCAGCAGCAAGCAGCAGAAGCAGCAAGCAGCAGCAAGCAGCAAGCAGCAGCAAGCAGCAAGCAGCAGCAGAAGCAAGCAGCAGCAGCAGCAGCACCAGCAGCAAGCAGCAGCAGCACCAAGCAGCAGCAGCAGCCAACAGCAGCAGCAGCAGCAAGCAGCAGCAGCAAGCAGCAGCAGCACCAAGCAGCAAAAGCAGCAGCAGCAGCAGCAGCAGCAGCAGCAAGCAGCAGCAGCAAGCCGCAGCGCCAAGCAGCAGCAGCAGCAAGCAGCAGCAGCAGCGAGCAGCAGCAAGCACCAGAAGCAGCGAGCAGCAGCAGCAGAAGCACGCAGCCAGCAACAGCAGCAAGCAGCAGCAGCAAGCAGCAGCAGCAGCAGCAATCAGCAGCAGCAGCAATCAGCAGCAGCAGCAGCAAGCAGCAGCAGCAGCAGCAGCAAGCAGCAGCAGCAATCAGCAGCAGCAGCAGCAATGAGCAGCAGCAGCAGCAGCAGCAGCAGCAGCAGCAGCAGCAGAGCAGCAGCAGCAGCAGCAGCAGCAGCAAGGAGCACCAAACAGCAGAAGCAGCAAGCAGCAGCAGCAAGCAGCAAGCAGCAGCAGCAGCAGCATTAGCAGCAGCTGCAAGCAGCAGCAGCAGCAGCAAGCAGCAGCAGCAAGCAAGCAGCAGCAAGCAGCTGCAGCCACAGCAAGGAGCAGCAAACAGCAGAAGCAGCAAGCAGCAGCAGCAGCAAGCAGCAGCAGTAAGCAGCATCAGCAGCAAGCAGCAGCAGCAAGCGGCAGCAGCAGCAGCAGCAGCAGCAAGCAGCAGCAGCAGCAAGCAGCCGCAGCAAGCAGCCGCAGCAAGCAGCCGCAGCAAGCAGCCGCAGCCGCAGCAGCAGCAAGCAGCAGCATCAGCAAGCAGCAGCAGCAGCAGCAGCAGCAGCAGCAGCAACAACAGCAAGCAGCAGCAGCAGCAGCAGCAGCAGCAGCAGCAGCTGCAGCAGCAGCAGCAGCAGCAGCAGCACCAAGCAGCAGCAGCAGCAAGCAGCAGCAAGCAGCAGTAGCAGCGAGCAGCAGCAAGCCCCAGAAACAGCGAGCAGCAGCAGCAGAAGCACGCATCCAGCTACTGCAGCAAGCAGCAGCAGCAAGCAGCAGCAGCAGCAGCAATCAGCAGCAGCAGCAGCAGCAAGCAGCAGCAGCAGCAAGCAGCAGCAGCAATCAGCAGCAGCAGCAGCAGCAGCAGCAGCAGCAGCAGCAGCAGCAGCAAGGAGCACCAAACAGCAGAAGCAGCAAGCAGCAGCAGCAAGCAGCAAGCAGCAGCAGCAGCAGCAGCAGCATTAGCAGCAGCTGCAAGCAGCAGCAGCAGCAGCAAGCAGCAGCAGCAAGCAAGCAGCAGCAAGCAGCTGCAGCCACAGCAAGGAGCAGCAAACAGCAGAAGCAGCAAGCAGCAGCAGCAAGCAGCAGCAGTAAGCAGCATCAGCAGCAAGCAGCAGCAGCAAGCGGCAGCAGCGAGCAGCAGCAGCAGCAAGCAGCAGCAGCAGCGAGCAGCAGCAGCAGCAGCGAGCAGCAGCAGCAGCGAGCAGCAGCAAGCAGCAGAAGCAGCAAACAGCAGCAGCAAGCAGCAGCAGCAGCAATCAGCAGCAGCAGCAGCAGCAAGCAGCAGTAGCAAGCAGCAGCAGCAGCAGCGGCAATCAGCAGCAGCAGCAGCAAGCAGCAGCAGCAGCAAGAAGCAGCAGCAGCAAGCAGCATCAGCAGCAAGCAGCAGCAGCAAGCGGCAGCAGCGAGCAGCAGCAGCAGCAAGCAGCAGCGAGCAGCAGCAGCAGCAGCGAGCAGCAGCAAGCAGCAGAAGCAGCAAGCAGCAGCAAGCAGCAAGCAGCAGCAAGCAGCAAGCAGCAGCAGAAGCAAGCAGCAGCAGCAGCCGCAGCAGCAGCAGCACCAGCAGCAAGCAGCAGCAGCACCAAGCAGCAGCAGCAGCAAACAGCAGCAGCAGCAGCAAGCAGCAGCAGCAAGCAGCAGCAGCAGCAAGCAGCAGCAGCAGCAGCAGCAGCAGCAGCAGCAGCAAGCAGCAGCAGCAGCAAGCAGCAGCAGCAAGCCGCAGCACCAAGCAGCAGCAGCAGCAAGCAGCAGCAGCAGCGAGCAGCAGCAAGCACCAGAAGCAGCGAGCAGCAGCAGCAGAAGCACGCAGCCAGCAACAGCAGCAAGCAGCAGCAGCAAGCAGCAGCAGCAGCAATCAGCAGCAGCAGCAATCAGCAGCAGCAGCAGCAAGCAGCAGCAGCAGCAGCAAGCAGCAGCAGCAATCAGCAGCAGCAGCAGCAGCAGCAGCAGCAGCAGCAGCAGCAGAGCAGCAGCAGCAGCAGCAGCAAGGAGCACCAAACAGCAGAAGCAGCAAGCAGC
>JARKHS020000945.1:192500-210000 GCA_030143305.2 Amblyomma americanum | reverse complement strand
CAGCAGCAGCAGCAGCAATGAGCAGCAGCAGCAGCAGCAGCAGCAGCAGCAGCAGCAGCAGCAGCAGAGCAGCAGCAGCAGCAGCAGCAAGGAGCACCAAACAGCAGAAGCAGCAAGCAGCAGCAGCAAGCAGCAAGCAGCAGCAGCAGCATTAGCAGCAGCTGCAAGCAGCAGCAGCAGCAGCAAGCAGCAGCAGCAAGCAAGCAGCAGCAAGCAGCTGCAGCCACAGCAAGGAGCAGCAAACAGCAGAAGCAGCAAGCAGCAGCAGCAGCAACCAGCAGCAGTAAGCAGCATCAGCAGCAAGCAGCAGCAGCAAGCGGCAGCAGCGAGCAGCAGCAGCAGCAGCAGCAAGCAGCAGCAGCAGCGAGCAGCAGCAGCAGCAGCGAGCAGCAGCAAGCAGCAGAAGCAGCAAACAGCAGCAGCAATCAGCAGCAGCAGCAGCAAGCAGCAGTAGCAGCAGCAGCAGCAGCAGCAATCAGCAGCAGCAGCAATCAGCAGCAGCAGCAAGCAGCAGCAGCAGCAAGCAGCAGCAGCAGCAAGAAGCAGCAGCAGCAAGCAGCATCAGCAGCAAGCAGCAGCAGCAAGCGGCAGCAGCGAGCAGCAGCAGCAGCAAGCAGCAAGCAGCAGCAGCAGCAAGCAGCAGCAAGCAGCAGCAGCAGCAAGTAGCAGAAGCAGCAAGCAGCAGCAAGCAGCAAGCAGCAGCAGAAGCAAGCAGCAGCAGCAGCAGCAGCACCAGCAGCAAGCAGCAGCAGCACCAAGCAGCAGCAGCAGCAAACAGCAGCAGCAGCAGCAAGCAGCAGCAGCAAGCAGCAGCAGCACGAAGCAGCAGCAGCAGCAGCAGCAAGCCGCAGCACCAAGCAGCAGCAGCAGCAAGCAGGAGCAGCAGCGAGCAGCACCAGCAGCAAGCAGCAGCAGCACCAAGCAGCAGCAGCAGCAAACAGCAGCAGCAGCAGCAAGCAGCAGCAGCAAGCAGCAGCAGCACCAAGCAGCAGCAGCAGCAGCAGCAAGCAGCAGCAGCAAGCCGCAGCACCAAGCAGCAGCAGCAGCAAGCAGCAGCAGCAGCGAGCAGCAGCAAGCACCAGAAGCAGCGAGCAGCAGCAGCAGCAGCAGCAGCAGCAGCAGCAGCAGCAGCAGCAGCAGCAGCAGCAGCAGCAGCAGCAGCAAGCAGCAGCAGCAGCAGCAGCAGCAGCAGCAGCAGCAAGCAGCAGCAGCAGCAAGCAGCAGCAGCAAGCAGCCGCAGCAGCAGCAGCAGCAGCAGCAGCAGCAGCAGCAAGCAGCAGCAGCAGCAGCAGCAGCAGCAGCAGCAGCAGCAGCAGCAGCAGCAGCAGCAGCAGCAGCAGCAGCAGCAGCGAGCAGCAGCAAGCAGCAGAAGCAGCAAGCAGCAGCAAGCAGCAAGCAGCAGCAAGCAGCAAGCAGCAGCAGAAGCAAGCAGCAGCAGCAGCAGCACCAGCAGCAAGCAGCAGCAGCACCAAGCAGCAGCAGCAGCAAACAGCAGCAGCAGCAGCAAGCAGCAGCAGCAAGCAGCAGCAGCACCAAGCAGCAGCAGCAGCAGCAAGCAGCAGCAGCAGCAAGCAGCAGCAGCAAGCCGCAGCACCAAGCAGCAGCAGCAGCAAGCAGCAGCAGCAGCGAGCAGCAGCAAGCACCAGAAGCAGCGAGCAGCAGCAGCAGAAGCACGCAGCCAGCAACAGCAGCAAGCAGCAGCAGCAAGCAGCAGCAGCAGCAATCAGCAGCAGCAGCAATCAGCAGCAGCAGCAGCAAGCAGCAGCAGCAAGCAGCAGCAGCAATCAGCAGCAGCAGCAGCAGCAGAGTCAGCAGCAGCAGCAGCAGCAGCAGCAGCAGCAGCAGCAGCAGCAGCAGCAGCAGCAGCAGCAGCAGCAGCAGCAGCAGCAGCAGCAGGAGCAGCAACAGCAGCAGCAGCAAGCAGCAGCAAGCAGCAGCAGCAGCAGCAGCAGCAAGCAGCAGCAGCAGCAGCAGCAGCAGCAGCAGCAGCAGCAGCAGCAGCAGCAGCAGCAGCAGCAGCAGCAGCAGCAGCAGCAGCAGCAGCAGCAGCAGCAGCAGCAGCAGCAGCAGCAGCAGCAGCAGCAGCACAGCAGCAGCAGCAGCAGCAAGCAGCAGCAGCAGCAGCAGCGAGCAGCAGCAAGCAGCAGAAGCAGCAAGCAGCAGCAAGCAGCAAGCAGCAGCAAGCAGCAAGCAGCAGCAGAAGCAAGCAGCAGCAGCAGCAGCAGCAGCCAGCAGCAAGCAGCAGCAGCACCAAGCAGCAGCAGCAGCAAACAGCAGCAGCAGCAGCAAGCAGCAGCAGCAAGCAGCAGCAGCACCAAGCAGCAGCAGCAGCAGCAGCAAGCAGCAGCAGCAGCAGCAGCAGCAGCAGCAGCAAGCCGCAGCACCAAGCAGCAGCAGCAGCAAGCAGCAGCAGCAGCGAGCAGCAGCAAGCACCAGAAGCAGCGAGCAGCAGCAGCAGAAGCACGCAGCCAGCAACAGCAGCAAGCAGCAGCAGCAGCAATCAGCAGCAGCAGCAATCAGCAGCAGCAGCAGCAGCAAGCAGCAGCAGCAATCAGCAGCAGCAGCAGCAATCAGCAGCAGCAGCAGCAGCAGCAGCAGCAGCAGCGAGCAGCAGCAGCAGCAGCAGCAGCAGCAAGCCGCAGCACCAAGCAGCAGCAGCAGCAAGCAGCAGCAGCAGCGAGCAGCACCAGCAGCAAGCAGCAGCAGCACCAAGCAGCAGCAGCAGCAAACAGCAGCAGCAGCAGCAGCACCAGCAGCAGCCAGCAGCAAGCAGCAGCAGCAAGCAGCAGCAGCAGCAGCAAGCAGCAGCAGCAGCAGCAGCAGCAGCAGCAGCAGCAGCAGCAGCAGCAGCAGCAGCAGCAGCAGCAGCAGCAGCAGCAGCAGCAGCAGCAATCAGCAGCAGCAGCAATCAGCAGCAGCAGCAGCAAGCAGCAGCAGCAATCAGCAGCAGCAGCAGCAATCAGCAGCAGCAGCAGCAGCAGCAGCAGCAGCAGCAGCAGCAGCAGCAGCAGCAGCAGCAGCAGCAGCAGCAGCAGCAAGGAGCACCAAACAGCAGAAGCAGCAAGCAGCAGCAAGCAGCAGCAGCAGCAGCAAGCAGCAGCAGCAGCAGCAAGCAGCAGCAGCAGCAGCAGCAGCAGCAGCAGCAGCAGCAGCAGCAGCAGCAGCAGCAGCAGCAGCAGCAGCAGCAGCAGCAGCAGCAGCAGCAGCAGCAAGCAGCAGCAGCAGCAGCAGCAGCAGCGAGCAGCAGCAAGCAGCAGAAGCAGCAAGCAGCAGCAAGCAGCAAGCAGCAGCAGCAATCAGCAGCAGCAGCAGCAGCAGCAGCAGCAGCAGCAGCAGCAGCAGTCAGCAGCAGCAGCAGCAGCAGCAGCAAGCCGCAGCACCAAGCAGCAGCAGCAGCAAGCAGGAGCAGCAGCGAGCAGCACCAGCAGCAAGCAGCAGCAGCACCAAGCAGCAGCAGCAGCAAACAGCAGCAGCAGCAGCAAGCAGCAGCAGCAAGCAGCAGCAGCACCAAGCAGCAGCAGCAGCAGCAAGCAGCAGCAGCAAGCCGCAGCACCAAGCAGCAGCAGCAGCAAGCAGCAGCAGCAGCGAGCAGCAGCAAGCAGCAGCAGCAGCGAGCAGCAGCAAGCACCAGAAGCAGCGAGCAGCAGCAGCAGCAGCAGCAGCAGCAGCAGCAGCAGCAGCAGCAGCAGCAGCAGCAGCAGCAGCAGCAGCAGCAGCAGCAGCAGCAGCAGCAGCAGCAGCAGCAGCAGCAGCAGCAGCAGCAGCAGCAAGCAGCAGCAGCAAGCAGCCGCAGCAAGCAGCCGCAGCAGCAGCAGCAGCAGCAGCAGCAGCAGCAGCAGCAGCAGCAGCAGCAGCAGAGCAGCAGCAGCAGCAGCAGCAGCAGCAGCAGCAGCAGCAGCAGCAGCAGCAGCGAGCAGCAGCAAGCAGCAGAAGCAGCAAGCAGCAGCAAGCAGCAAGCAGCAGCAAGCAGCAAGCAGCAGCAGAAGCAAGCAGCAGCAGCAGCAGCACCAGCAGCAAGCAGCAGCAGCACCAAGCAGCAGCAGCAGCAGCAAACAGCAGCAGCAGCAGCAAGCAGCAGCAGCAAGCAGCAGCAGCACCAAGCAGCAGCAGCAGCAGCAGCAGCAAGCAGCAGCAGCAGCAGCAAGCAGCAGCAGCAAGCCGCAGCACCAAGCAGCAGCAGCAGCAAGCAGCAGCAGCAGCGAGCAGCAGCAAGCACCAGAAGCAGCGAGCAGCAGCAGCAGAAGCACGCAGCCAGCAACAGCAGCAAGCAGCAGCAGCAAGCAGCAGCAGCAGCAATCAGCAGCAGCAGCAATCAGCAGCAGCAGCAGCAAGCAGCAGCAGCAATCAGCAGCAGCAGCAGCAATCAGCAGCAGCAGCAGCAGCAGCAGCAGCAGCAGCAGCAGCAGCAGCAGCAGCAGCAGCAGCAGCAGCAGCAGCAGCAGCAGCAGCAGCAGCAGCAAGCAGCAGAAGCAGCAAGCAGCAGCAAGCAGCAAGCAGCAGCAAGCAGCAGCAGCAGCAGCAGCAGCAGCAAGCAGCAGCAGCAGCAGCAGCAGCAGCAGCAGCAGCAGCAGCAGCAGCAGCAGCAGCAGCAGCAGCAGCAGCAGCAGCAGCAGCAGCAGCAGCAGCAGCAGCAGCAGCAGCAGCAGCAGCAGCAGCAGCAGCAGCAGCAGCAGCAGCAGCAGCAGCAGCAAGCAGCAGAAGCAGCAAGCAGCAGCAAGCAGCAAGCAGCAGCAAGCAGCAAGCAGCAGCAGAAGCAAGCAGCAGCAGCAGCAGCAGCAGCCAGCAGCAAGCAGCAGCAGCACCAAGCAGCAGCAGCAGCAAACAGCAGCAGCAGCAGCAAGCAGCAGCAGCAAGCAGCAGCAGCACCAAGCAGCAGCAGCAGCAGCAGCAAGCAGCAGCAGCAGGCAGCAAGCAGCAGCAGCAAGCCGCAGCACCAAGCAGCAGCAGCAGCAAGCAGCAGCAGCAGCGAGCAGCAGCAAGCACCAGAAGCAGCGAGCAGCAGCAGCAGAAGCACGCAGCCAGCAACAGCAGCAAGCAGCAGCAGCAGCAATCAGCAGCAGCAGCAATCAGCAGCAGCAGCAGCAGAGCAGCAGCAGCAATCAGCAGCAGCAGCAGAAGCAGCAGCAGCAGCAGCAGCAGCAGCAGCAGCAGCAGCAGCAGCAGAGCGCAGCAGCAGCAGCAGCAGCAGCAGCAAGCCGCAGCACCAAGCAGCAGCAGCAGCAAGCAGCAGCAGCAGCGAGCAGCACCAGCAGCAAGCAGCAGCAGCACCAAGCAGCAGCAGCAGCAAACAGCAGCAGCAGCAGCAGCACCAGCAGCAAGCAGCAGCAGCACCAAGCAGCAGCAGCAGCAAGCAGCAGCAGCAGCAGCAAGCAGCAGCAGCAAGCAGCAGCAGCAGAAGCAGCAGCAGCAGCAGCAGCAGCAGCAGCAGCAGCAGCAGCAGCAGCAGCAGCAGCAGCAGCAATCAGCAGCAGCAGCAATCAGCAGCAGCAGCAGCAGCAGCAGCAGCAATCAGCAGCAGCAGCAGCAATCAGCAGCAGCAGCAGCAGCAGCAGCAGCAGCAGCAGCAGCAGCAGCAGCAGCAGCAGCAGCAGCAGCAGCAGCAGCAGCAGCAAGGAGCACCAAACAGCAGAAGCAGCAAGCAGCAGCAAGCAGCAGCAGCAGCAGCAGCAGCAGCAGCAGCAGCAGCAGCAGCAAGCAGCAGCAGCAAGCAGCAGCAGCAGCAGCAGCAGCAGCAGCAGCAGCAGCAGCAGCAGCAGCAGCAGCAGCAGCAGCAGCAGCAGCAGCAGCAGCAGCAGCAGCAGCAGCAGCGAGCAGCAGCAAGCAGCAGAAGCAGCAAGCAGCAGCAAGCAGCAAGCAGCAGCAAGCAGCAAGCAGCAGCAGAAGCAAGCAGCAGCAGCAGCAGCAGCACCAGCAGCAAGCAGCAGCAGCACCAAGCAGCAGCAGCAGCAAACAGCAGCAGCAGCAGCAAGCAGCAGCAGCAAGCAGCAGCAAGCAGCAGCAGCAGCAGCAAGCAGCAGCAGCAAGCCGCAGCACCAAGCAGCAGCAGCAGCAAGCAGCAGCAGCAGCGAGCAGCAGCAAGCACCAGAAGCAGCGAGCAGCAGCAGCAGAAGCACGCAGCCAGCAACAGCAGCAAGCAGCAGCAGCAGCAGCAGCAGCAGCATCAGCAGCAGCAGCAATCAGCAGCAGCAGCAGCAAGCAGCAGCAGCAATCAGCAGCAGCAGCAGCAATCAGCAGCAGCAGCAGCAGCAGCAGCAGCAGCAGCAGCAGCAGCAGCAGCAGCAGCAGCGAGCAGCAGCAGCAGCAGCAGCAAGCCGCAGCACCAAGCAGCAGCAGCAGCAAGCAGCAGCAGCAGCGAGCAGCACCAGCAGCAAGCAGCAGCAGCACCAAGCAGCAGCAGCAGCAAACAGCAGCAGCAGCAGCAGCACCAGCAGCAAGCAGCAGCAGCACCAAGCAGCAGCAGCAGCAAACAGCAGCAGCAGCAGCAAGCAGCAGCAGCAAGCAGCAGCAGCACGAAGCAGCAGCAGCAGCAGCAGCAGCAAGCAGCAGCAGCAAGCCGCAGCACCAAGCAGCAGCAGCAGCAAGCAGCAGCAGCAGCGAGCAGCACCAAGCAGCAGCAGCAGCAGCAGCAGCAGCAGCAGCAGCAGCAGCAGCAGCAGCAGCAGCAGCAGCAGCAGCAGCAGCAGCAGCAGCAGCAGCAGCAGCAGCAGCAGCAGCAGCAGCAGCAGCAGCAGCAGCAGCAGCAGCAGCAGCAGCAGCAAGCAGCAGCAGCAGCAGCAGCAGCAGCAGCAGCAGCAGCAGCAGCAGCAAGCAGCAGCAGCAGCAGCAGCAGCAGCAGCAGCAGCAGCAGCAGCAGCAGCAGCAGCAGCAGCAGCAGCAGCAGCAAGCAGCAGCAGCAGCAGCAGCAGCAGCAGCAGCAGCAGCAGCGAGCAGCAGCAAGCAGCAGAAGCAGCAAGCAGCAGCAAGCAGCAAGCAGCAGCAGCAGCAAGCAGCAGCAGCAGCAAGCAGCAGCAGCAGCAGCAGCACCAGCAGCAAGCAGCAGCAGCAACAGCAGCAGCAGCAGCAAGCAGCAGCAGCAAGCAGCAGCAGCACAAGCAGCAGCAGCAGCAGCAGCAAGCAGCAGCAGCAAGCCGCAGCACCAAGCAGCAGCAGCAGCAAGCAGCAGCAGCAGCGAGCAGCAGCAAGCACCAGAAGCAGCCAGCAGCAGCAGCAGAAGCACGCAGCCAGCAACAGCAGCAAGCAGCAGCAGCAAGCAGCAGCAGCAGCAAGCAGCAGCAGCAGCAAGCAGCAGCAGCAGCAAGCAGCAGCAGCAACAGCAGCAGCAGCAGCAAGCAGCAGCAGCAGCAGCAGCAGCAGCAGCAGCAGCAGCAGCAGCAGCAGCAGCAGCAGCAGCAGCAGCAGCAGCAGCAGCAGCAGCAGCAGCAGCAGCAGCAAGCAGCAGCAGCAGCAGCAGCAGCAGCAGCAGCAGCAGCAGCAGCAGCAGCAGCAGCAGCAGCAGCAGCAGCAGCAGCAGCAGCAGCAGCAGCAGCAGCAGCAGCAGCAGCAGCAGCAGCAAGCAGCAGCAGCAGCAGCAGCAGCAGCGAGCAGCAGCAAGCAGCAGAAGCAGCAAGCAGCAGCAAGCAGCAAGCAGCAGCAAGCAGCAAGCAGCAGCAGAAGCAAGCAGCAGCAGCAGCAGCACCAGCAGCAAGCAGCAGCAGCACCAAGCAGCAGCAGCAGCAAACAGCAGCAGCAGCAGCAGCAGCAAGCAGCAGCAGCAAGCAGCAGCAGCACCAAGCAGCAGCAGCAGCAGCAGCAAGCAGCAGCAGCAGCAGCAAGCAGCAGCAGCAAGCCGCAGCACCAAGCAGCAGCAGCAGCAAGCAGCAGCAGCAGCGAGCAGCAGCAAGCACCAGAAGCAGCGAGCAGCAGCAGCAGAAGCACGCAGCCAGCAACAGCAGCAAGCAGCAGCAGCAAGCAGCAGCAAGCAGCAGCAGCAGCAATCAGCAGCAGCAGCAGCGAGCAGCAGCAGCAATCAGCAGCAGCAGCAGCAATCAGCAGCAGCAGCAGCAGCAGCAGCAGCAGCAGCAGCAGCAGCAGCAGCAGCAGCAGCAGCAGCAGCAGCAGCAGCAGCAGCAGCAGCAGCAGCAGCAGCAGCAGCAAGGAGCACCAAACAGCAGAAGCAGCAAGCAGCAGCAAGCAGCAGCAGCAGCAGCAGCAGCAGCAGCAGCAGCAAGCAGCAGCAGCAGCAGCAGCAAGCAGCAGCAGCAGCAGCAGCAGCAGCAGCAGCAGCAGCAGCAGCAGCAGCAGCAGCAGCAGCAGCAGCAGCAGCAAGCAGCAGCAGCAGCAGCAGCGAGCAGCAGCAAGCAGCAGAAGCAGCAAGCAGCAGCAAGCAGCAAGCAGCAGCAAGCAGCAAGCAGCAGCAGAAGCAAGCAGCAGCAGCAGCAGCAGCACCAGCAGCAAGCAGCAGCAGCACCAAGCAGCAGCAGCAGCAAACAGCAGCAGCAGCAGCAAGCAGCAGCAGCAAGCAGCAGCAGCACCAAGCAGCAGCAGCAGCAGCAGCAGCAGCAGCAGCAGCAGCAGCAAGCAGCAGCAGCAAGCCGCAGCACCAAGCAGCAGCAGCAGCAAGCAGCAGCAGCAGCGAGCAGCAGCAAGCACCAGAAGCAGCGAGCAGCAGCAGCAGAAGCACGCAGCCAGCAACAGCAGCAAGCAGCAGCAGCAGCAATCAGCAGCAGCAGCAATCAGCAGCAGCAGCAATCAGCAGCAGCAGCAGCAAGCAGCAGCAGCAGCAAGCAGCAGCAGCAATCAGCAGCAGCAGCAGCAATGAGCAGCAGCAGCAGCAGCAGCAGCAGCAGCAGCAGCAGCAGCAGCAGCAAGCAGCAGCAGCAGCAGCAGCAAGGAGCACCAAACAGCAGAAGCAGCAAGCAGCAGCAGCAAGCAGCAAGCAGCAGCAGCAGCATTAGCAGCAGCTGCAAGCAGCAGCAGCAGCAGCAAGCAGCAGCAGCAAGCAAGCAGCAGCAAGCAGCTGCAGCCACAGCAAGGAGCAGCAAACAGCAGAAGCAGCAAGCAGCAGCAGCAGCAACCAGCAGCAGTAAGCAGCATCAGCAGCAAGCAGCAGCAGCAAGCGGCAGCAGCGAGCAGCAGCAGCAGCAGCAGCAAGCAGCAGCAGCAGCGAGCAGCAGCAGCAGCAGCGAGCAGCAGCAAGCAGCAGAAGCAGCAAACAGCAGCAGCAATCAGCAGCAGCAGCAGCAAGCAGCAGTAGCAAGCAGCAGCAGCAGCAGCAATACAGCAGCAGCAGCAATCAGCAGCAGCAGCAAGCAGCAGCAGCAGCAAGCAGCAGCAGCAGCAAGAAGCAGCAGCAGCAAGCAGCATCAGCAGCAAGCAGCAGCAGCAAGCGGCAGCAGCGAGCAGCAGCAGCAGCAAGCAGCAAGCAGCAGCAGCAGCAAGCAGCAGCAAGCAGCAGCAGCAGCAAGTAGCAGAAGCAGCAAGCAGCAGCAAGCAGCAAGCAGCAGCAGAAGCAAGCAGCAGCAGCAGCAGCAGCACCAGCAGCAAGCAGCAGCAGCACCAAGCAGCAGCAGCAGCAAACAGCAGCAGCAGCAGCAAGCAGCAGCAGCAAGCAGCAGCAGCACGAAGCAGCAGCAGCAGCAGCAGCAAGCCGCAGCACCAAGCAGCAGCAGCAGCAAGCAGGAGCAGCAGCGAGCAGCACCAGCAGCAAGCAGCAGCAGCACCAAGCAGCAGCAGCAGCAAACAGCAGCAGCAGCAGCAAGCAGCAGCAGCAAGCAGCAGCAGCACCAAGCAGCAGCAGCAGCAGCAGCAAGCAGCAGCAGCAAGCCGCAGCACCAAGCAGCAGCAGCAGCAAGCAGCAGCAGCAGCGAGCAGCAGCAAGCACCAGAAGCAGCGAGCAGCAGCAGCAGCAGCAGCAGCAGCAGCAGCAGCAGCAGCAGCAGCAGCAGCAGCAGCAGCAGCAGCAGCAGCAGCAGCAGCAGCAGCAGCAGCAGCAGCAAGCAGCAGCAGCAGCAAGCAGCCGCAGCAAGCAGCCGCAGCAGCAGCAGCAGCAGCAGCAGCAGCAGCAGCAGCAGCAGCAGCAGCAGCAGCAGCAGCAGCAGCAGCAGCAGCAGCAGCAGCAGCAGCAGCAGCAAGCAGCAGCAAGCAGCAAGCAGCAGCAAGCAGCAAGCAGCAGCAGAAGCAAGCAGCAGCAGCAGCAGCACAGCAGCAAGCAGCAGCAGCACCAAGCAGCAGCAGCAGCAGCAGCAGCAGCAGCAGCAAGCAGCAGCAGCAAGCAGCAGCAGCACGCAAGCAGCAGCAGCAGCAGCAGCAGCAAGCAGCAGCAGCAGCAGCAGCAGCAGCAGCAGCAGCAAGCAGCAGCAGCAGCAGCAAGCAGCAGCAGCAAGCCGCAGCACCAAGCAGCAGCAGCAGCAAGCAGCAGCAGCAGCGAGCAGCAGCAAGCACCAGAAGCAGCGAGCAGCAGCAGCAGAAGCACGCAGCCAGCAACAGCAGCAAGCAGCAGCAGCAAGCAGCAGCAGCAGCAATCAGCAGCAGCAGCAATCAGCAGCAGCAGCAGCAAGCAGCAGCAGCAAGCAGCAGCAGCAATCAGCAGCAGCAGCAGCAATCAGCAGCAGCAGCAGCAGCAGCAGCAGCAGCAGCAGCAGCAGCAGCAGCAGCAGCAGCAGCAGCAGCAGCAGCAGCAGCAGCAGCAGCAGCAGCAAGGAGCACCAAACAGCAGAAGCAGCAAGCAGCAGCAAGCAGCAGCAGCAGCAGCAGCAGCAAGCAGCAGCACCAAGCAGCAGCAGCAGCAGCAGCAGCAGCAGCAGCAGCAGCAGCAGCAGCAGCAGCAGCAGCAGCAGCAGCAGCAGCAGCAGCAAGCAGCAGCAGCAGCAGCAGCGAGCAGCAGCAAGCAGCAGAAGCAGCAAGCAGCAGCAAGCAGCAAGCAGCAGCAAGCAGCAAGCAGCAGCAGAAGCAAGCAGCAGCAGCAGCAGCAGCAGCAGCACCAGCAGCAAGCAGCAGCAGCACCAAGCAGCAGCAGCAGCAAACAGCAGCAGCAGCAGCAAGCAGCAGCAGCAAGCAGCAGCAGCACCAAGCAGCAGCAGCAGCAGCAAGCAGCAGCAGCAGCAGCAAGCAGCAGCAGCAAGCCGCAGCACCAAGCAGCAGCAGCAGCAAGCAGCAGCAGCAGCGAGCAGCAGCAAGCACCAGAAGCAGCGAGCAGCAGCAGCAGAAGCACGCAGCCAGCAACAGCAGCAAGCAGCAGCAGCAGCAATCAGCAGCAGCAGCAATCAGCAGCAGCAGCAGCAGCAAGCAGCAGCAGCAATCAGCAGCAGCAGCAGCAATCAGCAGCAGCAGCAGCAGCAGCAGCAGCAGCAGCGGCAGCAGCAGCAGCAGCAGCAAGCCGCAGCACCAAGCAGCAGCAGCAGCAAGCAGCAGCAGCAGCGAGCAGCACCAGCAGCAAGCAGCAGCAGCACCAAGCAGCAGCAGCAGCAAACAGCAGCAGCAGCAGCAGCACCAGCAGCAAGCAGCAGCAGCACCAAGCAGCAGCAGCAGCAAACAGCAGCAGCAGCAGCAAGCAGCAGCAGCAAGCAGCAGCAGCACGAAGCAGCAGCAGCAGCAGCAGCAGCAGCAGCAGCAGCAGCAGCAGCAGCAGCAGCAGCAGCAGCAATCAGCAGCAGCAGCAATCAGCAGCAGCAGCAGCAAGCAGCAGCAGCAATCAGCAGCAGCAGCAGCAATCAGCAGCAGCAGCAGCAGCAGCAGCAGCAGCAGCAGCAGCAGCAGCAGCAGCAGCAGCAGCAGCAGCAGCAGCAGCAAGGAGCACCAAACAGCAGAAGCAGCAAGCAGCAGCAAGCAGCAGCAGCAGCAGCAGCAGCAGCAGCAGCAGCAGCAGCAAGCAGCAGCACCAGCAGCAGCAGCAGCAGCAGCAGCAGCAGCAGCAGCAGCAGCAGCAGCAGCAGCAGCAGCAGCAGCAGCAGCAGCAGCAGCAGCAGCAGCAGCAGCAGCAGCAGCAGCAGCAGCAGCAGCAGCAGCAGCAGCAGCAAGCAGCAGCAGCAGCAGCAGCAGCAGCGAGCAGCAGCAAGCAGCAGAAGCAGCAGCAGCAGCAAGCAGCAAGCAGCAGCAGCAATCAGCAGCAGCAGCAGCAGCAGCAGCAGCAGCAGCAGCAGCAGCAGCATCAGCAGCAGCAGCAGCAGCAAGCCGCAGCACCAAGCAGCAGCAGCAGCAAGCAGGAGCAGCAGCGAGCAGCACCAGCAGCAAGCAGCAGCAGCACCAAGCAGCAGCAGCAGCAAACAGCAGCAGCAGCAGCAAGCAGCAGCAGCAAGCAGCAGCAGCACCAAGCAGCAGCAGCAGCAGCAGCAAGCAGCAGCAGCAAGCCGCAGCACCAAGCAGCAGCAGCAGCAAGCAGCAGCAGCAGCGAGCAGCAGCAAGCAGCAGAAGCAGCGAGCAGCAGCAGCAGCAGCAGCAGCAGCAGCAGCAGCAGCAGCAGCAGCAGCAGCAGCAGCAGCAGCAGCAGCAGCAGCAGCAGCAGCAGCAGCAGCAGCAGCAGCAAGCAGCAGCAGCAGCAGCAGCAGCAGCAGCAGCAGCAAGCAGCAGCAGCAAGCAGCCGCAGCAAGCAGCCGCAGCAGCAGCAGCAGCAGCAGCAGCAGCAGCAGCAGCAGCAGCAGCAGCAGCAGCAGCAGCAGCAGCAGCAGCAGCAGCAGCAGCAGCAGCAGCAGCAGCAGCAGCAGCAGCGAGCAGCAGCAAGCAGCAGAAGCAGCAAGCAGCAGCAAGCAGCAAGCAGCAGCAAGCAGCAAGCAGCAGCAGAAGCAAGCAGCAGCAGCAGCAGCACCAGCAGCAAGCAGCAGCAGCACCAAGCAGCAGCAGCAGCAGCAAACAGCAGCAGCAGCAGCAAGCAGCAGCAGCAAGCAGCAGCAGCACCAAGCAGCAGCAGCAGCAGCAAGCAGCAGCAGCAGCAGCAAGCAGCAGCAGCAAGCCGCAGCACCAAGCAGCAGCAGCAGCAAGCAGCAGCAGCAGCGAGCAGCAGCAAGCACCAGAAGCAGCGAGCAGCAGCAGCAGAAGCACGCAGCCAGCAACAGCAGCAAGCAGCAGCAGCAAGCAGCAGCAGCAGCAATCAGCAGCAGCAGCAATCAGCAGCAGCAGCAGCAAGCAGCACCAGCAATCAGCAGCAGCAGCAGCAATCAGCAGCAGCAGCAGCAGCAGCAGCAGCAGCAGCAGCAGCAGCAGCAGCAGCAGCAGCAGCAGCAGCAGCAGCAGCAGCAGCAGCAGCAGCAGCAGCAGCAGCAAGGAGCACCAAACAGCAGAAGCAGCAAGCAGCAGCAAGCAGCAGCAGCAGCAGCAAGCAGCAGCAGCAGCAGCAGCAGCAGCAGCAGCAAGCAGCAGCAGCAGCAGCAGCAGCAGCAGCAGCAGCAGCAGCAGCAGCAGCAGCAGCAGCAGCAGCAGCAGCAGCAGCAGCAGCAGCAGCAGCAGCAGCAGCAGCAGCAGCAGCAGCGAGCAGCAGCAAGCAGCAGAAGCAGCAAGCAGCAGCAAGCAGCAAGCAGCAGCAAGCAGCAAGCAGCAGCAGAAGCAAGCAGCAGCAGCAGCAGCAGCACCAGCAGCAAGCAGCAGCAGCACCAAGCAGCAGCAGCAGCAAACAGCAGCAGCAGCAGCAAGCAGCAGCAGCAAGCAGCAGCAGCACCAAGCAGCAGCAGCAGCAGCAGCAAGCAGCAGCAGCAGCAGCAAGCAGCAGCAGCAAGCCGCAGCACCAAGCAGCAGCAGCAGCAAGCAGCAGCAGCAGCGAGCAGCAGCAAGCACCAGAAGCAGCGAGCAGCAGCAGCAGAAGCACGCAGCCAGCAACAGCAGCAAGCAGCAGCAGCAGCAATCAGCAGCAGCAGCAATCAGCAGCAGCAGCAGCAAGCAGCAGCAGCAATCAGCAGCAGCAGCAGCAATCAGCAGCAGCAGCAGCAGCAGCAGCAGCAGCAGCAGCAGCAGCAGCGGCAGCAGCAGCAGCAGCAGCAGCAGCAAGCCGCAGCACCAAGCAGCAGCAGCAGCAAGCAGCAGCAGCAGCGAGCAGCACCAGCAGCAAGCAGCAGCAGCACCAAGCAGCAGCAGCAGCAAACAGCAGCAGCAGCAGCAGCACCAGCAGCAAGCAGCAGCAGCACCAAGCAGCAGCAGCAGCAAACAGCAGCAGCAGCAGCAAGCAGCAGCAGCAAGCAGCAGCAGCACGAAGCAGCAGCAGCAGCAGCAGCAGCAGCAGCAGCAGCAGCAGCAGCAGCAGCAGCAGCAGCAGCAGCAGCAGCAGCAGCAGCAGCAGCAGCAGCAGCAGCAGCAGCAGCAACAGCAGCAGCAGCAATCAGCAGCAGCAGCAGCAAGCAGCAGCAGCAATCAGCAGCAGCAGCAGCAATCAGCAGCAGCAGCAGCAGCAGCAGCAGCAGCAGCAGCAGCAGCAGCAGCAGCAGCAGCAAGGAGCACCAAACAGCAGAAGCAGCAAGCAGCAGCAAGCAGCAGCAGCAGCAGCAGCAGCAGCAGCAGCAGCAAGCAGCAGCACGCAAGCAGCAGCAGCAGCAGCAGCAGCAGCAGCAGCAGCAGCAGCAGCAGCAGCAGCAGCAGCAAGCAGCAGCAGCAGCAGCAGCAGCAGCAGCAAGCAGCAGCAGCAGCAGCAGCAGCAAGCAGCAGCAAGCAGCAAGCAGCAGCAGCAGCAAGCAGCAGCAGCAGCAGCAGCAGCAGCAGCAAGCAGCAGCAGCAGCAAGCAGCAGCAGCAGCAGCAAGCAGCAGCAGCAAGCAGCAGCAGCAGCAAGCAGCAGCAGCAGCAAGCAGCAGCAGCAAGCCGCAGCACCAAGCAGCAGCAGCAGCAAGCAGCAGCAGCAGCGAGCAGCAGCAAGCACCAGAAGCAGCGAGCAGCAGCAGCAGAAGCACGCAGCCAGCAACAGCAGCAAGCAGCAGCAGCAAGCAGCAGCAGCAGCAATCAGCAGCAGCAGCAGCAAGCAGCAGCAGCAATCAGCAGCAGCAGCAGCAATCAGCAGCAGCAGCAGCAGCAGCAGCAGCAGCAGCAGCAGCAGCAGCAGCAGCAGCAGCAGCAGCAGCAGCAGCAGCAGCAGCAGCAAGCCGCAGCACCAAGCAGCAGCAGCAGCAAGCAGCAGCAGCAGCGAGCAGCACCAGCAGCAAGCAGCAGCAGCACCAAGCAGCAGCAGCAGCAAACAGCAGCAGCAGCAGCAGCACCAGCAGCAAGCAGCAGCAGCACCAAGCAGCAGCAGCAGCAAACAGCAGCAGCAGCAGCAAGCAGCAGCAGCAAGCAGCAGCAGCACGAAGCAGCAGCAGCAGCAGCAGCAGCAGCAAGCAGCAGCAGCAAGCCGCAGCACCAAGCAGCAGCAGCAGCAAGCAGCAGCAGCAGCGAGCAGCACCAAGCAGCAGCAGCAGCAAGCAGCAGCAGCAGCAGCAGCAGCAGCAGCAGCAGCAGCAGCAGCAGCAGCAGCAGCAGCAGCAGCAGCAGCAAGCAGCAGCAGCAGCAGCAGCAGCAGCAGCAGCAGCAGCAGCAGCAGCAGCAGCAGCAGCAGCAGCAGCAGCAGCAAGCAGCAGCAGCAGCAGCAGCAGCAGCAGCAGCAGCAGCAGCAGCAGCAGCAGCAGCAGCAGCAGCAGCAGCAAGCAGCAGCAGCAGCAGCAGCAGCAGCAGCAGCAGCAGCAGCAGCAGCAGCAGCAGCAGCAGCAGCAGCGAGCAGCAGCAAGCAGCAGCAAGCAGCAAGCAGCAGCAGCAGCAAGCAGCAGCAAGCAGCAAGCAGCAGCAGAAGCAAGCAGCAGCAGCAGCAGCAGCACCAGCAGCAAGCAGCAGCAGCAAACAGCAGCAGCAGCAGCAAGCAGCAGCAGCAAGCAGCAGCAGCACCAAGCAGCAGCAGCAAGCAGCAGCAGCACCAAGCAGCAGCAGCAGCAGCAGCAAGCAGCAGCAGCAAGCCGCAGCACCAAGCAGCAGCAGCAGCAAGCAGCAGCAGCAGCGAGCAGCAGCAAGCACCAGAAGCAGCGAGCAGCAGCAGCAGAAGCACGCAGCCAGCAACAGCAGCAAGCAGCAGCAGCAAGCAGCAGCAGCAGCAATCAGCAGCAGCAGCAATCAGCAGCAGCAGCAAGCAGCAGCAGCAATCAGCAGCAGCAGCAGCAATCAGCAGCAGCAGCAGCAGCAGCAGCAGCAGCAGCAGCAGCAGCAGCAGCAGCAGCAGCAGCAGCAGCAGCAGCAGCAGCAGCAGCAGCAGCAGGAGCACCAACAGCAGAAGCAGCAAGCAGCAGCAGCAGCAGCAGCAGCAGCAGCAGCAGCAGCAGCAGCAGCAGCAGCAAGCAGCAGCAGCAGCAGCAGCAGCAGCAGCAGCAGCAGCAGCAGCAGCAGCAGCAGCAGCAGCAGCAGCAGCAGCAGCAGCAGCAGCAGCAGCAGCAGCAAGCAGCAGAAGCAGCAAGCAGCAGCAAGCAGCAAGCAGCAGCAAGCAGCAAGCAGCAGCAGAAGCAAGCAGCAGCAGCAGCAGCACCAGCAGCAAGCAGCAGCAGCACCAAGCAGCAGCAGCAGCAAACAGCAGCAGCAGCAGCAGCAAGCAGCAGCAGCAAGCAGCAGCAGCACCAAGCAGCAGCAGCAGCAGCAGCAGCAAGCAGCAGCAGCAGCAGCAAGCAGCAGCAGCAAGCCGCAGCACCAAGCAGCAGCAGCAGCAAGCAGCAGCAGCAGCGAGCAGCAGCAAGCACCAGAAGCAGCGAGCAGCAGCAGCAGAAGCACGCAGCCAGCAACAGCAGCAAGCAGCAGCAGCAAGCAGCAGCAAGCAGCAGCAGCAGCAATCAGCAGCAGCAGCAGCGAGCAGCAGCAGCAATCAGCAGCAGCAGCAGCAATCAGCAGCAGCAGCAGCAGCAGCAGCAGCAGCGAGCAGCAGCAGCAGCAGCAGCAGCAGCAGCAGCAGCAGCAGCAGCAGCAGCAGCAGCAGCAGCAGCAGCAGCAGCAAGGAGCACCAAACAGCAGAAGCAGCAGCAGCAGCAGCAGCAGCAGCAGCAGCGGCAGCAGCAGCAGCAGCAGCAGCAGCAGCAGCAGCAGCAGCGAGCAGCAGCAAGCAGCAGAAGCAGCAAGCAGCAGCAAGCAGCAAGCAGCAGCAAGCAGCAAGCAGCAGCAGAAGCAAGCAGCAGCAGCAGCAGCAGCAGCACCAGCAGCAAGCAGCAGCAGCACCAAGCAGCAGCAGCAGCAAACAGCAGCAGCAGCAGCAGCAAGCAGCAGCAGCAAGCAGCAGCAGCACCAAGCAGCAGCAGCAGCAGCAGCAAGCAGCAGCAGCAGCAGCAGCAAGCAGCAGCAGCAAGCCGCAGCACCAAGCAGCAGCAGCAGCAAGCAGCAGCAGCAGCGAGCAGCAGCAAGCACCAGAAGCAGCGAGCAGCAGCAGCAGAAGCACGCAGCCAGCAACAGCAGCAAGCAGCAGCAGCAAGCAGCAGCAGCAGCAATCAGCAGCAGCAGCAGCAAGCAGCAGCAGCAATCAGCAGCAGCAGCAGCAATCAGCAGCAGCAGCAGCAGCAGCAGCAGCAGCAGCGCAGCAGCAGCAGCAGCAGCAGCAGCAGCAGCAGCAGCAGC
>JARKHS020000945.1:175000-177500 GCA_030143305.2 Amblyomma americanum | reverse complement strand
AAGCAGCAAGCAGCAGCAGCAGCAGCAGCAGCAGCAGCAGCAGCAGCAGCAGCAAGCTGCAGCAGCAGCAGCAGCAGCAGCAGCAGCAGCAGCAGCAATCAGCAGCAGCAGCAGCAGCAAGCAGCAGCAGCAGCAGCAATCAGCAGCAGCAGCAGCAAGGAGCAGCAAACAGCAGAAGCAGCAAGCAGCAAGCAGCAAGCAGCAGCAAGCAGCAAGCAGCAAGCAGCAAGCAGCAAGCAGCAAGCAGCAAGCAGCAAGCAGCAGCAGCAGCAGCAGCAGCAGCAGCAGCAGCAGCAGCAAGGAGCACCAAGCAGCAGAAGCAGCAAGCAGCAGCAGCGAGCAGCAGCAAGCAGCAGCAGCAGCAAGCAGCAGCAAGCAGCAGAAGCAGCAAGCAGCAGCAAGCAGCAAGCAGCAGCAAGCAGCAAGCAGCAGCAGAAGCAAGCAGCAGCAGCACCAGCAGCAGCACCAGCAGCAAGCAGCAGCAGCAGCAAGCAGCAGCAGCAGCAAGCAGCAGCAGCAGCAGCAAGCAGCAGCAGCAGCAAGCAGCAGCAGCAGCAGCAGCAAGCAGCAGCAGCAGCAGCAGCAAGCAGCAGCAGCAAGCCGCAGCACCAAGCAGCAGCAGCAAGCAGCAGCAGCAGCGAGCAGCAGCAAGCACCAGAAGCAGCGAGCAGCAGCAGCAGAAGCACGCAGCCAGCAACAGCAGCAAGCAGCAGCAGCAAGCAGCAGCAGCAGCAATCAGCAGCAGCAGCAATCAGCAGCAGCAGCAGCAGCAGCAAGCAGCAGCAGCAATCAGCAGCAGCAGCAGCAAGCAGCAGCAGCAGCAGCAGCAGCAGCAGCACCAGCAGCAAGCAGCAGCAGCACCAAGCAGCAGCAGCAGCAAACAGCAGCAGCAGCAGCAAGCAGCAGCAGCAAGCAGCAGCAGCACCAAACAGCAGCAGCAGCAGCAGCAAGCAGCAGCAGCAGCAGCAAGCAGCAGCAGCAAGCCGCAGCACCAAGCAGCAGCAGCAGCAAGCAGCAGCAGCAGCGAGCAGCAGCAAGCACCAGAAGCAGCGAGCAGCAGCAGCAGAAGCACGCAGCCAGCAACAGCAGCAAGCAGCAGCAGCAAGCAGCAGCAGCAGCAATCAGCAGCAGCAGCAAGCAGCAGCAGCAAGCAGCAGCAGCAGCAGCAATCAGCAGCAGCAGCAGCAGCAGCAGCAGCAGCAGCAGCAGCAGCAGCAGCAGCAGCAGCAGCAGCAGCAGCAGCAGCAGCAGCAGCAGCAGCAGCAGCAGCAGCAGCAGCAGCAGCAGCAGCAGCAGCAGCAAGGAGCACCAAACAGCAGAAGCAGCAAGCAGCAGCAGCAGCAGCAGCAGCAGCAGCAGCAGCAGCAGCAGCAGCAGCAGCAGCAGCAAGCAGCAGCAAGCAGCAAGCAGCAGCAAGCAGCAAGCAGCAGCAGAAGCAAGCAGCAGCAGCAGCAGCACCAGCAGCAAGCAGCAGCAGCACCAAGCAGCAGCAGCAGCAAACAGCAGCAGCAGCAGCAAGCAGCAGCAAGCAGCAGCAGCACCAAGCAGCAGCAGCAGCAGCAGCAAGCAGCAGCAGCAAGCCGCAGCACCAAGCAGCAGCAGCAGCAAGCAGCAGCAGCAGCGAGCAGCAGCAAGCACCAGAAGCAGCGAGCAGCAGCAGCAGAAGCACGCAGCCAGCAACAGCAGCAAGCAGCAGCAGCAAGCAGCAGCAGCAGCAATCAGCAGCAGCAGCAATCAGCAGCAGCAGCAGCAAGCAGCAGCAGCAATCAGCAGCAGCAGCAGCAATCAGCAGCAGCAGCAGCAGCAGCAGCAGCAGCAGCAGCAGCAGCAGCAGCAGCAGCAGCAGCAGCAGCAGCAGCAGCAGCAGCAGCAGCAGCAGCAGCAGCAGCCACAGCAGCAGCAGCAGCAGCAGCAGCAGCAGCAGCAGCAGGCAGCAGCAGCAGCAGCAGCAGCAGCAGCAGCAAGGAGCACCAAACAGCAGAAGCAGCAGCAGCAGCAGCAGCAGCAGCAGCAGCAGCAGCAGCAGCAGCAGCAGCAGCAGCAGCGAGCAGCAGCAAGCAGCAGAAGCAGCAAGCAGCAGCAAGCAGCAAGCAGCAGCAAGCAGCAGCAGAAGCAAGCAGCAGCAGCAGCAGCAGCACCAGCAGCAAGCAGCAGCAGCACCAAGCAGCAGCAGCAGCAAACAGCAGCAGCAGCAGCAGCAAGCAGCAGCAGCAAGCCGCAGCACCAAGCAGCAGCAGCAGCAAGCAGCAGCAGCAGCGAGCAGCAGCAAGCACCAGAAGCAGCGAGCAGCAGCAGCAGAAGCACGCAGCCAGCAACAGCAGCAAGCAGCAGCAGCAAGCAGCAGCAGCAGCAATCAGCAGCAGCAGCAAGCAGCAGCAGCAATCAGCAGCAGCATCAGCAATCAGCAGCAGGAGCAGCAGCAGCAGCAGCAGCAGCAGCAGCAAGCGAGCACCAAACAGCAGAAGCAGCAAGCAGCAGCAGCAGCAGCAGCAGCAGCAGC
>JARKHS020000945.1:165000-167500 GCA_030143305.2 Amblyomma americanum | reverse complement strand
CAAGCAGCAGAAGCAGCAAGCAGCAGCAAGCAGCAAGCAGCAGCAAGCAGCAAGCAGCAGCAGAAGCAAGCAGCAGCAGCAGCAGCAGCACCAGCAGCAAGCAGCAGCAGCACCAAGCAGCAGCAGCAGCAAACAGCAGCAGCAGCAGCAAGCAGCAGCAGCAAGGAGCAGCAGCAAGCCGCAGCACCAAGCAGCAGCAGCAGCAGCAAGCAGCAGCAGCAGCGAGCAGCAGCAAGCACCAGAAGCAGCGAGCAGCAGCAGCAGAAGCACGCAGCCAGCAACAGCAGCAAGCAGCAGCAGCAAGCAGCAGCAGCAGCAATCAGCAGCAGCAGCAATCAGCAGCAGCAGCAGCAAGCAGCAGCAGCAATCAGCAGCAGCATCAGCAATCAGCAGCAGGAGCAGCAGCAGCAGCAGCAGCAAGGAGCACCAAACAGCAGAAGCAGCAAGCAGCAGCAGCAGCAGCAGCAGCAGCAGCAGCAAGCAGCAGCACCAAGCAGCAGCAGCAGCAGCAGCAAGCAGCAGCAAGCAGCAGTAGCAGCGAGCAGCAGCAAGCCCCAGCAACAGCGAGCAGCAGCAGCAGAAGCACGCATCCAGCTACAGCAGCAAGCAGCAGCAGCAATCAGCAGCAGCAGCAATCAGCAGCAGCAGCAGCAAGCAGCAGCAGCAGCAGCAATCAGCAGCAGCAGCAGCAGCAGCAAGCAGCAGCAGCAGCAGCAATCAGCAGCAGCAGCAGCAGCAGCAGCACCAGCAGCAGCAAGGAGCACCAAACAGCAGAAGCAGCAAGCAGCAAGCAGCAATCAGCAGCAAGCAGCAAGCAGCAAGCAGCAAGCAGCAAGCAGCAGCAGCAGCAGCAGCAGCAGCAGCAGCAAGCAGCAGCAGCAGCAGCAGCAGCAGCAGCAGCAGCAGCAGCAGCAGCAGCAATCAGCAGCAGCAGCAGCAAGCAGCAGCAGCAGCAGCAGCAGCAGCAAGGAGCACCAAACAGCAGAAGCAGCAAGCAGCAAGCAGCAAGCAGCAGCAAGCAGCAAGCAGCAAGCAGCAAGCAGCAAGCAGCGAGCAGCAGCAGCAGCAGCAGCAGCAGCAGCAGCAGCAGCAAGGAGCACCAAAGCAGCAGAAGCAGCAAGCAGCAGCAGCGAGCAGCAGCAAGCAGCAGAAGCAGCAAGCAGCAGCAAGCAGCAGAAGCAGCAAGCAGCAGCAAGCAGCAAGCAGCAGCAAGCAGCAAGCAGCAGCAGAAGCAAGCAGCAGCAGCAGCAGCAGCACCAGCAGCAAGCAGCAGCAGCAGCAGCAGCAGCAGCAGCAAGCAGCAGCAGCAGCAGCAAGCAGCAGCAGCACCAAGCAGCAGCAGCAGCAGCAGCAGCAGCAAGCAGCAGCAGCAGCAGCAGCAAGCAGCAGCAGCAAGCCGCAGCAGCCAAGCAGCAGCAGCAAGCAGCAGCAGCAGCAGCAGCAGCAGAAGCACGGAGCCAGCAACAGCAGCAAGCAGCAGCAGCAAGCAGCAGCAGCAGCAATCAGCAGCAGCAGCAATCAGCAGCAGCAGCAGCAGCAGCAAGCAGCAGCAGCAATCAGCAGCAGCAGCAGCAATCAGCAGCAGCAGCAGCAGCAGCAGCAGCAGCACCAGCAGCAAGCAGCAGCAGCACCAAGCAGCAGCAGCAGCAAACAGCAGCAGCAGCAGCAAGCAGCAGCAGCAAGCAGCAGCAGCACCAAGCAGCAGCAGCAGCAGCAGCAAGCAGCAGCAGCAGCAAGCAGCAGCAGCAAGCCGCAGCACCAAGCAGCAGCAGCAGCAAGCAGCAGCAGCAGCGAGCAGCAGCAAGCACCAGAAGAAGCGAGCAGCAGCAGCAGAAGCACGCAGCCAGCAACAGCAGCAAGCAGCAGCAGCAAGCAGCAGCAGCAGCAATCAGCAGCAGCAGCAAGCAGCAGCAGCAATCAGCAGCAGCAGCAGCAATCAGCAGCAGCAGCAGCAGCAGCAGCAGCGGCAGCAGCAGCAGCAGCAGCAGCAGCAGCAGCAGCAGCAGCAGCAGCAGCAGCAAGGAGCACCAAACAGCAGAAGCAGCAAGCAGCAGCAGCAGCAGCAGCAGCAGCAGCGAGCAGCAGCAAGCAGCAGAAGCAGCAAGCAGCAGCAAGCAGCAAGCAGCAGCAAGCAGCAAGCAGCAGCAGAAGCAAGCAGCAGCAGCAGCAGCAGCACCAGCAGCAAGCAGCAGCAGCACCAAGCAGCAGCAGCAGCAAACAGCAGCAGCAGCAGCAAGCAGCAGCAGCAAGCAGCAGCAGCACCAAGCAGCAGCAGCAGCAGCAGCAAGCAGCAGCAGCAAGCCGCAGCACCAAGCAGCAGCAGCAGCAAGCAGCAGCAGCAGCGAGCAGCAGCAAGCACCAGAAGCAGCGAGCAGCAGCAGCAGAAGCACGCAGCCAGCAACAGCAGCAAGCAGCAGCAGCAAGCAGCATCAGCAGCAAGCAGCAGCAGCAGCAATCAGCAGCAGCAGCAATCAGCAGCAGCAGCAGCAAGCAGCAGCAG
>JARKHS020000945.1:142500-160000 GCA_030143305.2 Amblyomma americanum | reverse complement strand
CACCAAACAACAGCAGCAGCAGCAGCAGCAGCAGCAGCAGCAGCAGCAGCAGCAGCAGCAGCAGCAGCAGCAGCAGCAGCAGCAGCAGCAGCAGCAGCAGCAGCAAGCAGCAGCACCAAGCAGCAGCAGCAGCAGCAAGCAGCAGCAAGCAGCAGTAGCAGCGAGCAGCAGCAAGCCCCAGAAACAGCGAGCAGCAGCAGCAGAAGCACGCATCCAGCTACAGCAGCAAGCAGCAGCAGCAAGCAGCAGCAGCAGCAATCAGCAGCAGCAGCAATCAGCAGCAGCAGCAGCAGCAATCAGCAGCAGCAGCAGCAGCAGCAGCAGCAGCAGCAGCAGCAGCAGCAGCAGCAGCAAGGAGCACCAAACAGCAGAAGCAGCAAGCAGCAAGCAGCAAGCAGCAAGCAGCAGCAAGGAGCAAGCAGCAAGCAGCAAGCAGCAGCAGCAGCAGCAGCAGCAGCAGCAGCAGCAGCAGCAGCAGCAGCAGCAGCAGCAGCAGCAGCAGCAGCAGCAGCAGCAGCAGCAGCAGCAGCAGCAAGCAGCCGCAGCAGCAGCAAGCAGCCGCAGCAGCAGCAAGCAGCCGCAGCAGCAGAAAGCAGCCGCAGCAGCAGCAAGCAGCAAGCAGCCGCAGCAGCAGCAAGCAGCAGCAGCAGCAGCAGCAGCAGCAAGCAGCAGCACCAAGCAGCAGCACCAAGCAGCAGCAGCAGCAAGCAGCAGCAAGCAGCAGTAGCAGCGAGCAGCAGCAAGCAGCAAGCAGCCGCAGCAGCAGCAAGCAGCAGCAGCAGCAGCAGCAGCAGCAGCAGCAAGCAGCAGCACCAAGCAGCAGCACCAAGCAGCAGCAGCAGCAGCAGCAAGCAGCAGCAAGCAGCAGTAGCAGCGAGCAGCAGCAAGCCCCAGAAACAGCGAGCAGCAGCAGCAGAAGCACGCATCCAGCTACAGCAGCAAGCAGCAGCAGCAAGCAGCAGCAGCAGCAATCAGCAGCAGCAGAAATCAGCAGCAGCAGCAGCAAGCAGCAGCAGCAGCAGCAATCAGCAGCAGCAGCAGCAGCAGCAGCAGCAGCAAGGAGCACCAAACAGCAGAAGCAGCAAGCAGCAGCAGCAGCAAGCAGCAAGCAGCAGCAGCAGCATTAGCAGCAGCTGCAAGCAGCAGCAGCAAGCAAGCAGCAGCAAGCAGCTGCAGCCACAGCAAGGAGCAGCAAACAGCAGAAGCAGCAAGCAGCAGCAGCAGCAAGCAGCAGCAGTAAGCAGCATCAGCAGCAAGCAGCAGCAGCAAGCGGCAGCAGCGAGCAGCAGCAGCAGCAAGCAGCAGCAGCAGCGAGCAGCAGCAGCAGCAGCGAGCAGCAGCAAGCAGCAGAAGCAGCAAACAGCAGCAGCAAGCAGCAGCAGCAATCAGCAGCAGCAGCAGCAAGCAGCAGTAGCAAGCAGCAGCAGCAGCAGCGGCAATCAGCAGCAGCAGCAGCAAGCAGCAGCAGCAGCAAGAAGCAGCAGCAGCAAGCAGCATCAGCAGCAAGCAGCAGCAGCAAGCGGCAGCAGCGAGCAGCAACAGCAGCAAGCAGCAGCGAGCAGCAGCAGCAAGCAGCAGCAAGCAGCAGCAGCAGCAGCGAGCAGCAGCAAGCAGCAGAAGCAGCAAGCAGCAGCAAGCAGCAAGCAGCAGCAAGCAGCAAGCAGCAAGCAGCAGCAGAAGCAAGCAGCAGCAGCAGCAGCAGCACCAGCAGCAAGCAGCAGCAGCACCAAGCAGCTGCAGCAGCAAACAGCAGCAGCAGCAGCAAGCAGCAGCAGCAAGCAGCAGCAGCACCAAGCAGCAGCAGCAGCAGCAAGCAGCAGCAGCAGCAGCAAGCAGCAGCAGCAAGCCGCAGCACCAAGCAGCAGCAGCAGCAAGCAGCAGCAGCAGCGAGCAGCAGCAAGCACCAGAAGCAGCGAGCAGCAGCAGCAGAAGCACGCAGCCAGCAACAGCAGCAAGCAGCAGCAGCAAGCAGCAGCAGCAGCAATCAGCAGCAGCAGCAATCAGCAGCAGCAGCAGCAGCAGCAAGCAGCAGCAGCAGCAAGCAGCAGCAGCAATCAGCAGCAGCAGCAGCAGCAGCAGCAGCAGCAGCAGCAGCAGCAGCAGCAGCAGCAGCAGCAGCGGCGGCGGCGGCGGCGGCGGCGGCAGCAGCAGCAGCAGCAGCAGCAGCAGCAGCAGCAGCAGCAGCAGCAGCAGCAGCAGCAGCAGCAGCAGCAGCAGCAGCAGCAGCAGCAGCAGCAAGGAGCACCAAACAGCAGAAGCAGCAAGCAGCAGCAGCGAGCAGCAGCAAGCAGCAGAAGCAGCAAGCAGCAGCAAGCAGCAGAAGCAGCAAGCAGCAGCAAGCAGCAAGCAGCAGCAAGCAGCAAGCAGCAGCAGAAGCAAGCAGCAGCAGCAGCAGCAGCAGCAGCACCAGCAGCAAGCAGCAGCAGCACCAAGCAGCAGCAGCAGCAGCAAGCAGCAGCAGCAGCAGCAAGCAGCAGCAGCACCAAGCAGCAGCAGCAGCAGCAGCAGCAGCAGCAGCAAGCAGCAGCAGCAGCAGCAGCAAGCAGCAGCAGCAAGCCGCAGCACCAAGCAGCAGCAGCAAGCAGCAGCAGCAGCGAGCAGCAGCAAGCACCAGAAGCAGCGAGCAGCAGCAGCAGAAGCACGCAGCCAGCAACAGCAGCAAGCAGCAGCAGCAAGCAGCAGCAGCAGCAATCAGCAGCAGCAGCAATCAGCAGCAGCAGCAGCAAGCAGCAGCAGCAGCAGCAAGCAGCAGCAGCAATCAGCAGCAGCAGCAGCAATCAGCAGCAGCAGCAGCAGCAGCAGCAGCAGCAGCAGCAGCAGCAGCAGCAGCAGCAGCAGCAGCAGGAGCAGCAGCAGCAGCAGCAGCAAGGAGCACCAAACAGCAGCAGCAGCAAGCAGCAGCAGCAAGCAAGCAGCAGCAAACAGCTGCAGCCACAGCAAGGAGCAGCAAACAGCAGAAGCAGCAAGCAGCAGCAGTAAGCAGCATCAGCAGCAAGCAGCAGCAGCAAGCGGCAGCAGCGAGCAGAAGCAGCAGCAGCAGCAAGCAGCAGCAGCAGCGAGCAGCAGCAGCAGCAGCGAGCAGCAGCAAGCAGCAGAAGCAGCAAACAGCAGCAGCAATCAGCAGCAGCAGCAGCAAGCAGCAGTAGCAAGCAGCAGCAGCAGCAGCAGCAATCAGCAGCAGCAGCAAGCAGCAGCAGCAGCAAGAAGCAGCAGCAGCAAGCAGCATCAGCAGCAAGCAGCAGCAGCAAGCGGCAGCAGCGAGCAGCAGCAGCAGCAAGCAGCAGCAGCAAGCAGCAGCAGCAGCAGCGAGCAGCAGCAAGCAGCAGAAGCAGCAGCAGCAGCACCAGCAGCAAGCAGCAGCAGCACCAAGCAGCAGCAGCAGCAAACAGCAGCAGCAGGAGCAAGCAGCAGCAGCAAGCAGCAGCAGCACCAAGCAGCAGCAGCAGCAGCAGCAGCAGCAGCAGCAGCAGCAGCAGCAGCAAGCAGCAGCAGCAAGCCGCAGCACCAAGCAGCAGCAGCAGCAAGCAGCAGCAGCAGCGAGCAGCAGCAAGCACCAGAAGCAGCGAGCAGCAGCAGCAGAAGCACGCAGCAGCAGCAGCAGCAGCAGCAGCAGCAGCAGCAGCAGCAGCAGCAGCAGCAGCAGCAGCAGCAAGCAGCAGCAGCAGCAGCAGCAAGCAGCCGCAGCGGCAGCAAGCAGCCGCAGCAGCAGCAAGCAGCCGCAGCAGCAGCAAGCAGCAAGCAGCCGCAGCAGCAGCAGGCAGCAGCAGCAGCAGCAAGCAGCAGCACCAAGCAGCAGCACCAAGCAGCAGCAGCAGCAAGCAGCAGCAAGCAGCAGTAGCAGCGAGCAGCAGCAAGCCCCAGAAACAGCGAGCAGCAGCAGCAGAGCACGCATCCAGCTACAGCAGCAAGCAGCAGCAGCAAGCAGCAGCAGCAGCAATCAGCAGCAGCAGCAATCAGCAGCAGCAGCAGCAAGCAGCAGCAGCAGCAGCAATCAGCAGCAGCAGCAGCAGCAGCAGCAGCAAGGAGCACCAAACAGCAGAAGCAGCAAGCAGCAGCAGCAGCAGCATTAGCAGCAGCTGCAAGCAGCAGCAGCAGCAGCAAGCAGCAGCAGCAAGCAAGCAGCAGCAAGCAGCTGCAGCCACAGCAAGGAGCAGCAAACAGCAGAAGCAGCAAGCAGCAGCAGCAGTAAGCAGCATCAGCAGCAAGCAGCAGCAGCAAGCGGCAGCAGCGAGCAGCAGCAGCAGCAAGCAGCAGCAGCAGCGAGCAGCAGCAGCAGCAGCGAGCAGCAGCAAGCAGCAGAAGCAGCAAACAGCAGCAGCAAGCAGCAGCAGCAATCAGCAGCAGCAGCAGCAAGCAGCAGTAGCAAGCAGCAGCAGCAGCAGCGGCAATCAGCAGCAGCAGCAGCAGCAGCAAGAAGCAGCAGCAGCAAGCAGCATCAGCAGCAAGCAGCAGCAGCAAGCGGCAGCAGCGAGCAGCAGCAGCAGCAAGCAGCAGCGAGCAGCAGCAGCAAAGCAGCAAGCAGCAGCAAGCAGCAAGCAGCAGCAAGCAGCAAGCAGCAAGCAGCAAGCAGCAGCAGCAGCAGCAGCAGCAGCAGCAGCAGCAGCAGCAGCAGCAGCAGCAGCAGCAGCAGCAGCAGCAGCAGCAGCAGCAGCAGCAGCAGCAGCAGCAGCAGCATCAGCAGCAGCAGCAGCAGCAGCAGCAGCAAGGAGCACCAAACAGCAGAAGCAGCAAGCAGCAGCAGCGAGCAGCAGCAAGCAGCAGAAGCAGCAAGCAGCAGCAAGCAGCAGCAAGCAGCAGAAGCAGCAAGCAGCAGCAAGCAGCAAGCAGCAGCAAGCAGCAAGCAGCAGCAGAAGCAAGCAGCAGCAGCAGCAGCAGCACCAGCAGCAAGCAGCAGCAGCACCAAGCAGCAGCAGCAGCAAGCAGCAGCAGCAGCAGCAAGCAGCAAGCACCAGCAAGCAGCAAGCAGCAGCAGAAGCAAGCAGCAGCAGCAGCAGCAGCAGCACCAGCAGCAAGCAGCAGCAGCACCAAGCAGCAGCAGCAGCAAGCAGCAGCAGCAGCAGCAAGCAGCAGCAGCACCAAGCAGCAGCAGCAGCAGCAGCAGCAGCAAGCAGCAGCAGCAGCAGCAGCAAGCAGCAGCAGCAAGCCGCAGCACCAAGCAGCAGCAGCAAGCAGCAGCAGCAGCGAGCAGCAGCAAGCACCAGAAGCAGCGAGCAGCAGCAGCAGAAGCACGCAGCCAGCAACAGCAGCAAGCAGCAGCAGCAAGCAGCAGCAGCAATCAGCAGCAGCAGCAATCAGCAGCAGCAGCAGCAGCAGCAAGCAGCAGCAGCAGCAGCAGCAGCAGCAGCAGCAGCAGCAGCAGCAGCAGCAGCAGCAGCAGGAGCAGCAGCAGCAGCAGCAGCAAGGAGCACCAAACAGCAGAAGCAGCAAGCAGCAGCAGCAGCAAGCAGCAAGCAGCAGCAGCAGCATTAGCAGCAGCTGCAAGCAGCAAGCAGCAGCTGCAAGCAGCAGCAGCAGCAGCAAGCAGCAGCAGCAGCAAGCAGCAGCAGCAAGCAAGCAGCAGCAAACAGCTGCAGCCACAGCAAGGAGCAGCAAACAGCAGAAGCAGCAAGCAGCAGCAGTAAGCAGCATCAGCAGCAAGCAGCAGCAGCAAGCGGCAGCAGCGAGCAGAAGCAGCAGCAGCAGCAAGCAGCAGCAGCAGCGAGCAGCAGCAGCAGCAGCGAGCAGCAGCAAGCAGCAGAAGCAGCAAACAGCAGCAGCAATCAGCAGCAGCAGCAGCAAGCAGCAGTAGCAAGCAGCAGCAGCAGCAGCAGCAATCAGCAGCAGCAGCAAGCAGCAGCAGCAGCAAGAAGCAGCAGCAGCAAGCAGCATCAGCAGCAAGCAGCAGCAGCAAGCGGCAGCAGCGAGCAGCAGCAGCAGCAAGCAGCAGCAGCAGCAGCAAGCAGCAGCAAGCAGCAGCAGCAGCAGCAAGCAGCAGCAGCAGCAGCGAGCAGCAGCAAGCAGCAGAAGCAGCAGCAGCAGCAGCAGCACCAGCAGCAAGCAGCAGCAGCACCAAGCAGCAGCAGCAGCAAACAGCAGCAGCAGCAGCAAGCAGCAGCAGCAAGCAGCAGCAGCACCAAGCAGCAGCAGCAGCAGCAGCAGCAAGCAGCAGCAGCAAGCCGCAGCACCAAGCAGCAGCAGCAGCAAGCAGCAGCAGCAGCGAGCAGCAGCAAGCACCAGAAGCAGCGAGCAGCAGCAGCAGAAGCACGCAGCAGCAGCAGCAGCAGCAGCAGCAGCAGCAGCAGCAGCAGCAGCAGCAGCAGCAGCAGCAGCAGCAGCAGCAGCAGCAGCAGCAAGCAGCAGCAGCAGCAGCAGCAGCAAGCAGCCGCAGCAGCAGCAAGCAGCAAGCAGCCGCAGCAGCAGCAAGCAGCAGCAGCAGCAGCAGCAGCAGCAGCAGCAGCAGCAGCAGCAGCAGCAGCAGCAGCAGCAGCAGCATTAGCAGCAGCTGCAAGCAGCAGCAGCAGCAGCAAGCAGCAGCAGCAGCAAGCAGCAGCAGCAAGCAAGCAGCAGCAAACAGCTGCAGCCACAGCAAGGAGCAGCAAACAGCAGAAGCAGCAAGCAGCAGCAGTAAGCAGCATCAGCAGCAAGCAGCAGCAGCAAGCGGCAGCAGCAGCAGCAAGCAGCAGTAGCAAGCAGCAGCAGCAGCAGCAGCAGCAATCAGCAGCAGCAGCAAGCAGCAGCAGCAGCAAGAAGCAGCAGCAGCAAGCAGCATCAGCAGCAAGCAGCAGCAGCAAGCGGCAGCAGCGAGCAGCAGCAGCAGCAAGCAGCAGCAGCAGCAGCAAGCAGCAGCAAGCAGCAGCAGCAGCAGCAAGCAGCAGCAGCAGCAGCGAGCAGCAGCAAGCAGCAGAAGCAGCAGCAGCAGCAGCAGCACCAGCAGCAAGCAGCAGCAGCACCAAGCAGCAGCAGCAGCAAACAGCAGCAGCAGCAGCAAGCAGCAGCTGCAAGCAGCAGCAGCACCAAGCAGCAGCAGCAGCAGCAGCAGCAGCAGCAGCAGCAGCAGCAGCAGCAGCAGCAGCAGCAGCAGCAGCAAGCAGCAGCAGCAAGCCGCAGCACCAAGCAGCAGCAGCAGCAAGCAGCAGCAGCAGCGAGCAGCAGCAAGCACCAGAAGCAGCGAGCAGCAGCAGCAGAAGCACGCAGCAGCAGCAGCAGCAGCAGCAGCAGCAGCAGCAGCAGCAGCAGCAGCATGCAGCAGCAGCAGCAGCAGCAGCAGCAGCAGCAGCAGCAAGCAGCCGCAGCAGCAGCAAGCAGCCGCAGCAGCAGCAAGCAGCAAGCAGCCGCAGCAGCAGCAAGCAGCAGCAGCAGCAGCAGCAGCAGCAGCAGCAGCAGCAAGCAGCAGCACCAAGCAGCAGCACCAAGCAGCAGCAGCAGCAAGCAGCAGCAAGCAGCAGTAGCAGCGAGCAGCAGCAAGCCCCAGAAACAGCGAGCAGCAGCAGCAGAAGCACGCATCCAGCTACAGCAGCAAGCAGCAGCAGCAGCAATCAGCAGCAGCAGCAATCAGCAGCAGCAGCAGCAAGCAGCAGCAGCAGCAGCAATCAGCAGCAGCAGCAGCAGCAGCAGCAGCAGCAGCAAGGAGCACCAAACAGCAGAAGCAGCAAGCAGCAGCAGCAGCAAGCAGCAAGCAGCAGCAGCATTAGCAGCAGCTGCAAGCAGCAGCAGCAGCAGCAAGCAGCAGCAGCAAGCAAGCAGCAGCAAGCAGCTGCAGCCACAGCAAGGAGCAGCAAACAGCAGAAGCAGCAAGCAGCAGCAGCAAGCAGCAGCAGTAAGCAGCATGAGCAGCAAGCAGCAGCAGCAAGCGGCAGCAGCGAGCAGCAGCAGCAGCAAGCAGCAGCAGCAGCGAGCAGAAGCAGCAGCAGCGAGCAGCAGCAAGCAGCAGAAGCAGCAAACAGCAGCAGCAAGCAGCAGCAGCAATCAGCAGCAGCAGCAAGCAGCAGTAGCAAGCAGCAGCAGCAGCAGCGGCAATCAGCAGCAGCAGCAGCAAGCAGCAGCAGCAGCAAGAAGCAGCAGCAGCAAGCAGCATCAGCAGCAAGCAGCAGCAGCAAGCGGCAGCAGCGAGCAGCAGCAGCAGCAAGCAGCAGCGAGCATCAGCAGCAAGCAGCAGCAAGCAGCAGCAGCAGCAGCGAGCAGCAGCAAGCAGCAGAAGCAGCAAGCAGCAGCAAGCAGCAAGCAGCAGCAGAAGCAAGCAGCAGCAGCAGCAGCAGCACCAGCAGCAAGCAGCAGCAGCAGCAAACAGCAGCAGCAGCAGCAGCAAGCAGCAGCAGCAAGCAGCAGCAGCAAGCAGCAGCAGCACCAAGCAGCAGCAGCAGCAGCAGCAAGCAGCAGCAGCAGCAAGCAGCAGCAGCAAGCCGCAGCACCAAGCAGCAGCAGCACCAAGCAGCAGCAGCAGCAGCAAGCAGCAGCAGCACCAAGCAGCAGCAGCAGCAGCAGCAGCAGCAGCAGCAGCAGCAGCAGCAGCAGCAGCAGCAGCAGCAGCAGCAGCAGCAGCAGCAGCAGCAGCAGCAGCAGCAGCAAGCAGCAGCAGCAGCAATCAGCAGCAAGCAGCAGCAAGCAGCAGCAGCAGCAAGCAGCAGCAGCAAGCAGCAGCAGCAGCGAGCAGCAGCAAGCACCAGAAGCAGCGAGCAGCAGCAGCAGAAGCACGCAGCCAGCAACAGCAGCAAGCAGCAGCAGCAAGCGGCGGCAGCAGCAATCAGCAGCGGCGGCGGCGGCAGCAGCAGCAGCAGCAAGCAGCAGCAGCAGCAGCAGCAAGCAGCAGCAGCAGCAGCAGCAGCAGCAGCAGCAGCAGCAGCAGCAGCAGCAGCAGCAGCAGCAGCAGCAGCAGCAGCAGCAGCAGCAGCAGCAGCAGCAGCAGCAGCAGCAATCAGCAGCAGCAGCAGCAGCAGCAGCGAGCAGCAGCAGCAGCAGCAGCAGCAGCAGCAGCAGGAGCAGCAGCAGCAGCAAGCAGCAGCAGCAGCAAGCAGCAGCAGCAGCAAGGAGCACCAAACAGCAGAAGCAGCAAGCAGCAGCAGCAGCAGCAAGCAGCAGCAGCAGCATTAGCAGCAGCTGCAAGCAGCAGCAGCAGCAAGCAGCAGCAGCAGCAGCAAGCAGCAGCAGCACCAAGCAGCAGCAGCAGCAGCAGCAAGCAGCAGCAGCAGCAGCAGCAGCAGCAAGCAGCAGCAGCAAGCCGCAGCACCAAGCAGCAGCAGCAAGCAGCAGCAGCAGCGAGCAGCAGCAAGCACCAGAAGCAGCGAGCAGCAGCAGCAGAAGCACGCAGCCAGCAACAGCAGCAAGCAGCAGCAGCAAGCAGCAGCAGCAGCAATCAGCAGCAGCAGCAATCAGCAGCAGCAGCAGCAAGCAGCAGCAGCAGCAGCAGCAGCAAGCAGCAGCAGCAATCAGCAGCAGCAGCAGCAATCAGCAGCAGCAGCAGCAGCAGCAGCAGCAGCAGGAATCAGCAGCAGCAGCAGCAGCAGCAGCAGCAGCAGCAGCAGCAGCAGCAGGAGCAGCAGCAGCAGCAGCAGCAGCAGCAAGGAGCACCAAACAGCAGAAGCAGCAAGCAGCAGCAGCAGCAAGCAGCAAGCAGCAGCAGCAGCATTAGCAGCATTAGCAGCAGCTGCAAGCAGCAGCAGCAGCAAAAAGCAGCAGCAGCAAGGAAGCAGCAGCAAACAGCTGCAGCCACAGCAAGGAGCAGCAAACAGCAGAAGCAGCAAGCAGCAGCAGTAAGCAGCATCAGCAGCAAGCAGCAGCAGCAGCGAGCAGCAGCAGCAGCAGCGAGCAGCAGCAAGCAGCAGAAGCAGCAAACAGCAGCAGCAATCAGCAGCAGCAGCAGCAAGCAGCAGTAGCAAGCAGCAGCAGCAGCAGCAGCAATCAGCAGCAAGCAGCAGCAGCAAGCGGCAGTAGCGAGCAGCAGCAGCAGCAAGCAGCAGCAGCAGCAGCAAGCAGCAGCAAGCAGCAGCAGCAGCAAGCAGCAGCAGCAGCAGCGAGCAGCAGCATGCAGCAGAAGCAGCAGCAGCAGCAGCACCAGCAGCAAGCAGCAGCAGCACCAAGCAGCAGCAGCAGCAAACAGCAGCAGCAGCAGCAAGCAGCAGCAGCAAGCAGCAGCAGCACCAAGCAGCAGCAGCAGCAGCAGCAGCAGCAGCAGCAGCAGCAGCAAGCAGCAGCAGCAAGCCGCAGCACCAAGCAGCAGCAGCAGCAAGCAGCAGCAGCAGCGAGCAGCAGCAAGCACCAGAAGCAGCGAGCAGCAGCAGCAGCAGCAGCAGCAGCAGCAGCAGCAGCAGCAGCAGCAGCAGCAGCAGCAGCAGCAGCAGCAGCAGCAGCAGCAGCAGCAGCAGCAGCAGCAGCAGCAAGCAGCCGCAGCAGCAGCAAGCAGCCGCAGCAGCAGCAAGCAGCCGCAGCAGCAGCAAGCAGCCGCAGCAAGCAGCAAGCAGCCGCAGCAGCAGCAAGCAGCAGCAGCAGCAGCAGCAGCAGCAGCAGCAGCAAGCAGCAGCACCAAGCAGCAGCACCAAGCAGCAGCAGCAGCAAGCAGCAGCAAGCAGCAGTAGCAGCGAGCAGCAGCAAGCCCCAGAAACAGGGAGCAGCAGCAGCAGAAGCACGCATCCAGCTACAGCAGCAAGCAGCAGCAGCAAGCAGCAGCAGCAGCAGCAATCAGCAGCAGCAGCAGCAAGCAGCAGCAGCAGCAGCAATCAGCAGCAGCAGCAGCAGCAGCAGCAGCAGCAGCAGCAGCAGCAGCAAGGAGCACCAAACAGCAGAAGCAGCAAGCAGCAGCAGCAGCAGCAGCATTAGCAGCAGCTGCAAGCAGCAGCAGCAGCAGCAAGCAGCAGCAGCAAGCAAGCAGCAGCAAGCAGCTGCAGCCACAGCAAGGAGCAGCAAACAGCAGAAGCAGCAAGCAGCAGCAGCAGCAAGCAGCAGCAGTAAGCAGCATCAGCAGCAAGCAGCAGCAGCAAGCGGCAGCAGCGAGCAGCAGCAGCAGCAAGCAGCAGCAGCAGCGAGCAGCAGCAGCAGCAGCGAGCAGCAGCAAGCAGCAGAAGCAGCAAACAGCAGCAGCAAGCAGCAGCAGCAATCAGCAGCAGCAGCAGCAAGCAGCAGTAGCAAGCAGCAGCAGCAGCAGCAGCAGCAGCAGCAGCAGCAGCAGCAATCAGCAGCAGCAGCAGCAGCAGCAGCGAGCAGCAGCAGCAGCAGCAGCAGCAGCAGCAGGAGCAGCAGCAGCAGCAAGCAGCAGCAGCAGCAAGCAGCAGCAGCAGCAAGGAGCACCAAACAGCAGAAGCAGCAAACAGCAGCAGCAGCAGCAGCAAGCAGCAGCAGCAAGCAGCAGCAGCAAGCAGCAGCAGCACCAAGCAGCAGCAGCAGCAGCAGCAGCAAGCAGCAGCAGCAGCAAGCAGCAGCAGCAAGCCGCAGCACCAAGCAGCAGCAGCACCAAGCAGCAGCAGCAGCAAGCAGCAGCAGCAGCAGCAAGCAGCAGCAGCACCAAGCAGCAGCAGCAGCAGCAGCAGCAGCAGCAGCAGCAGCAGCAGCAGCAGCAGCAGCAGCAGCAGCAGCAAGCAGCAGCAGCAGCAATCAGCAGCAAGCAGCAGCAAGCAGCAGCAGCACCAAGCAGCAGCAGCAAGCAGCAGCAGCAGCGAGCAGCAGCAAGCACCAGAAGCAGCGAGCAGCAGCAGCAGAAGCACGCAGCCAGCAACAGCAGCAAGCAGCAGCAGCAAGCGGCGGCAGCAGCAATCAGCAGCGGCGGCGGCGGCAGCAGCAGCAGCAGCAAGCAGCAGCAGCAGCAGCAGCAGCAGCAAGCAGCAGCCGCAGCAGCAGCAAGCAGCCGCAGCAGCAGCAAGCAGCCGCAGCAAGCAGCAAGCAGCCGCAGCAGCAGCAAGCAGCAGCAGCAGCAGCAGCAAGCAGCAGCACCAAGCAGCAGCACCAAGCAGCAGCAGCAGCAAGCAGCAGCAAGCAGCAGTAGCAGCGAGCAGCAGGAAGCCCCAGAAACAGCGAGCAGCAGCAGCAGAAGCACGCATCCAGCTACAGCAGCAAGCAGCAGCAGCAAGCAGCAGCAGCAGCAATCAGCAGCAGCAGCAGCAAGCAGCAGCAGCAGCAATCAGCAGCAGCAGCAGCAGCAGCAGCAGCAGCAGCAGCAGCAGCAAGGAGCACCAAACAGCAGAAGCAGCAAGCAGCAGCAGCAGCAGCAGCATTAGCAGCAGCTGCAAGCAGCAGCAGCAGCAGCAAGCAGCAGCAGCAAGCAAGCAGCAGCAAGCAGCTGCAGCCACAGCAAGGAGCAGCAAACAGCAGAAGCAGCAAGCAGCAGCAGCAGCAAGCAGCAGCAGTAAGCAGCATCAGCAGCAAGCAGCAGCAGCAAGCGGCAGCAGCGAGCAGCAGCAGCAGCAAGCAGCAGCAGCAGCGAGCAGCAGCAGCAGCAGCGAGCAGCAGCAAGCAGCAGAAGCAGCAAACAGCAGCAGCAAGCAGCAGCAGCAATCAGCAGCAGCAGCAGCAAGCAGCAGTAGCAAGCAGCAGCAGCAGCAGCGGCAATCAGCAGCAGCAGCAGCAGCAGCAGCAAGAAGCTGCAGCAGCAAGCAGCATCAGCAGCAAGCAGCAGCAGCAAGCGGCAGCAGCGAGCAGCAGCAGCAGCAAGCAGCTGCAGCCACAGCAAGGAGCAGCAAACAGCAGAAGCAGCAAGCAGCAGCAGCAGCAAGCAGCAGCAGTAAGCAGCATCAGCAGCAAGCAGCAGCAGCAAGCGGCAGCAGCGAGCAGCAGCAGCAGCAAGCAGCAGCAGCAGCGAGCAGCAGCAGCAGCAGCGAGCAGCAGCAAGCAGCAGAAGCAGCAAACAGCAGCAGCAAGCAGCAGCAGCAATCAGCAGCAGCAGCAGCAAGCAGCAGTAGCAAGCAGCAGCAGCAGCAGCAGCAAGCAGCAGCAGCAGCAGCGAGCAGCAGCAAGCAGCAGAAGCAGCAAGCAGCAGCAAGCAGCAAGCAGCAGCAAGCAGCAAGCAGCAGCAGAAGCAAGCAGCAGCAGCAGCAGCAGCAGCACCAGCAGCAAGCAGCAGCAGCACCAAGCAGCAGCAGCAGCAAACAGCAGCAGCAGCAGCAAGCAGCAGCAGCAAGCAGCAGCAGCACCAAGCAGCAGCAGCAGCAGCAGCAGCAAGAAGCAGCAGCAGCAGCAGCAAGCAGCAGCAGCAAGCCGCAGCACCAAGCAGCAGCAGCAGCAAGCAGCAGCAGCAGCGAGCAGCAGCAAGCACCAGAAGCAGCGAGCAGCAGCAGCAGAAGCACGCAGCCAGCAACAGCAGCAAGCAGCAGCAGCAAGCAGCAGCAGCAGCAATCAGCAGCAGCAGCAATCAGCAGCAGCAGCAGCAAGCAGCAGCAGCAGCAGCAAGCAGCAGCAGCAATCAGCAGCAGCAGCAGCAGCAGCAGCAGCAGCAGCAGCAGCGGCAGCAGCAGCAGCAGCAGCAGCAGCAGCAGCAGCAGCAGGAGCAGCAGCAGCAGCAGCAGCAGCAGCAGCAGCAGCAAGGAGCACCAAACAGCAGAAGCAGCAAGCAGCAGCAGCAGCAAGCAGCAGCAGCATTAGCAGCAGCTGCAAGCAGCAGCAGCAGCAGCAGCAGCAGCAAGCAGCAGCAGCAAGCAAGCAGCAGCAAGCAGCTGCAGCCACAGCAAGGAGCAGCAAACAGCAGAAGCAGCAAGCAGCAGCAGCAGCAAGCAGCAGCAGTAAGCAGCATCAGCAGCAAGCGGCAGCAGCGAGCAGCAGCAGCAGCTGCAGCAAGCAGCAGCAGCAGCAGCGAGCAGCAGCAGCAGCAGCGAGCAGCAGCAAGCAGCAGAAGCAGCAAACAGCAGCAGCAATCAGCAGCAGCAGCAGCAAGCAGCAGTAGCAAGCAGCAGCAAGCAGCAGCAGCAGCAAGAAGCAGCAGCAGCAAGCAGCATCAGCAGCAAGCAGCAGCAGCAAGCGGCAGCAGCGAGCAGCAGCAGCAGCAAGCAGCAGCAGCAGCAAGCGGCAGCAAGCAGCAGCAGCAGCAAGCAGCAGAAGCAGCAAGCAGCAGCAGAAGCAAGCAGCAGCAGCAGCAGCAGCAGCACCAGCAGCAAGCAGCAGCAGCACCAAGCAGCAGCAGCAGCAAACAGCAGCAGCAGCAGCAGCAAGCAGCAGAAGCAGCAAGCAGCAGCAGAAGCAAGCAGCAGCAGCAGCAGCAGGAGCACCAGCAGCAAGCAGCAGCAGCACCAAGCAGCAGCAGCAGCAAGCAGCAGCATCAGCGAGCAGCACCAGCAGCAAGCAGCAGCAGCACCAAGCAGCAGCAGCAGCAAACAGCAGCAGCAGCAGCAAGCAGCAGCAGCACCAAGCAGCAGCAGCAGCAGCAGCAGCAGCAGCAAGCAGCAGCAGCAAGCCGCAGCACCAAGCAGCAGCAGCAGCAAGCAGCAGCAGCAGCGAGCAGCAGCAAGCACCAGAAGCAGCGAGCAGCAGCAGCAGAAGCACGCAGCAGCAGCAGCAGCAGCAGCAGCAGCAGCAGCAGCAGCAGCAGCAGCAGCAGCAGCAGCAGCAGCAGCAGCAGCAGCAGCAGCAGCAGCAGCAGCAGCAGCAGCAGCAGCAAGCAGCAGCAGCAGCAGCAAGCAGCAGCAGCAAGCAGCCGCAGCAGCAGCAAGCAGCCGCAGCAGCAGCAAGCAGCCGCAGCAGCAGCCAGCAGCCGCAGCCGCAGCAGCAGCAAGCAGCAGCAGCAGCAAGCAGCAGCAGCAGCAGCAGCAAGCAGCAGCAGCAGCAGCAACAGCAACAGCAAGCAGCAGCAGCAGCAGCAGCAGCAGCAGCAGCAGCAGCAAGGAGCACCAAACAGCAGAAGCAGCAAGCAGCAGCAGCAGCAAGCAGCAAGCAGCAGCAGCAGCATTAGCAGCAGCTGCAAGCAGCAGCAGCAGCAAGCAGCAGCAGCAAGCAAGCAGCAGCAAGCAGCTGCAGCCACAGCAAGGAGCAGCAAACAGCAGAAGCAGCAAGCAGCAGCAGCAGCAAGCAGCAGCAGTAAGCAGCATCAGCAGCAAGCAGCAGCAGCAAGCGGCAGCAGCGAGCAGCAGCAGCAGCAAGCAGCAGCAGCAGCGAGCAGCAGCAGCAGCAGCGAGCAGCAGCAAGCAGCAGAAGCAGCAAACAGCAGCAGCAAGCAGCAGCAGCAATCAGCAGCAGCAGCAGCAGCAGCAAGCAGCAGTAGCAAGCAGCAGCAGCAGCAGCGGCAATCAGCAGCAGCAGCAGCAAGCAGCAGCAGCAGCAAGATGCAGCAGCAGCAAGCAGCATCAGCAGCAAGCAGCAGCAGCAAGCGGCAGCAGCGAGCAGCAGCAGCAGCAAGCAGCAGCGAGCAGCAGCAGCAAGCAGCAGCAGCAGCAACGAGCAGCAGCAAGCAGCAGAAGCAGCAAGCAGCAGCAAGCAGCAAGCAGCAGCAAGCAGCAAGCAGCAGCAGAAGCAAGCAGCAGCAGCAGCAGCAGCACCAGCAGCAAGCAGCAGCAGCACCAAGCAGCAGCAGCAGCAAACAGCAGCAGCAGCAGCAAGCAGCAGCAGCAAGCAGCAGCAGCACCAAGCAGCAGCAGCAGCAAGCAGCAGCAGCAAGCCGCAGCACCAAGCAGCAGCAGCAGCAAGCAGCAGCAGCAGCGAGCAGCAGCAAGCACCAGAAGCAGCGAGCAGCAGCAGCAGAAGCACGCAGCCAGCAACAGCAGCAAGCAGCAGCAGCAAGCAGCAGCAGCAAGCAGCAGCAGCAGCAGCAAGCAGCAGCAGCAATCAGCAGCAGCAGCAGCAGCAATCAGCAGCAGCAGCAGCAGCAGCAGCAGCAGCAGCAGCAGCAGCAGCAGCAGCAGCAGCAGCAGCAGCAGCAGCGAGCAGCAGCAAGCAGCAGAAGCAGCAAACAGCAGCAGCAATCAGCAGCAGCAGCAGCAAGCAGCAGTAGCAAGCAGCAGCAAGCAGCAGCAGCAGCAAGAAGCAGCAGCAGCAAGCAGCATCAGCAGCAAGCAGCAGCAGCAAGCGGCAGCAGCGAGCAGCAGCAGCAGCAAGCAGCAGCAAGCAGCAGCAGCAGCAAGCAGCAGAAGCAGCAAGCAGCAGCAAGCAGCAAGCAGCAGCAGAAGCAAGCAGCAGCAGCAGCAGCAGCACCAGCACCAAGCAGCAGCAGCACCAAGCAGCAGCAGCAGCAGCAGCAGCAAGCAGCAGCAGCAAGCCGCAGCACCAAGCAGCAGCAGCAGCAAGCAGCAGCATCAGCGAGCAGCACCAGCAGCAAGCAGCAGCAGCACCAAGCAGCAGCAGCAGCAAACAGCAGCAGCAGCAGCAAGCAGCAGCAGCAAGCAGCAGCAGCACCAAGCAGCAGCAGCAGCAGCAGCAGCAGCAGCAGCAAGCAGCAGCAGCAAGCCGCAGCACCAAGCAGCAGCAGCAGCAAGCACCAGAAGCAGCGAGCAGCAGCAGCAGAAGCACGCAGCAGCAGCAGCAGCAGCAGCAGCAGCAGCAGCAGCAGCAGCAGCAGCAGCAGCAGCAGCAGCAGCAGCAGCAGCAGCAGCAGCAGCAGCAAGCAGCAGCAAGCAGCAGCAGCAGCAGCAGCCGCAGCAAGCAGCAGCAGCAGCAGCAAGCAGCCGCAGCAGCAGCAAGCAGCCGCAGCAGCAGCCAGCAGCCGCAGCCGCAGCAGCAGCAAGCAGCAGCAGCAGCAAGCAGCAGCAGCAGCAGCAGCAACAGCAACAGCAAGCAGCAGCAGCAACAGCAAGCAGCAGCAGCAGCAGCAGCAGCAGCAGCAGCAGCAGCAACAGCAGCAGCAGCAGCAGCAGCAGCAGCAGCAGCAGCAGCAGCAGCAGCAGCAGCAGCAGCAGCAGCAGCAAGGAGCACCAAACAGCAGAAGCAGCAAGCAGCAGCAGCAGCAAGCAGCAAGCAGCAGCAGCAGCATTAGCAGCAGCTGCAAGCAGCAGCAGCAGCAAGCAGCAGCAGCAAGCAAGCAGCAGCAAGCAGCTGCAGCCACAGCAAGGAGCAGCAAACAGCAGAAGCAGCAAGCAGCAGCAGCAGCAAGCAGCAGCAGTAAGCAGCATCAGCAGCAAGCAGCAGCAAGCGGCAGCAGCGAGCAGCAGCAGCAGCAAGCAGCAGCAGCAGCGAGCAGCAGCAGCAGCAGCGAGCTGCAGCAAGCAGCAGAAGCAGCAAACAGCAGCAGCAAGCAGCAGTAGCAAGCAGCAGCAGCAGCAGCGGCAATCAGCAGCAGCAGCAGCAAGCCGCAGCACCAAGCAGCAGCAGCAGCAGCAAGCAGCAGCAGCAGCGAGCAGCAGCAAGCACCAGAAGCAGCGAGCAGCAGCAGCAGAAGCACGCAGCAGCAGCAGCAGCAGCAGCAGCAGCAGCAGCAGCAGCAGCAGCAGCAGCAGCAGCAGCAGCAGCAGCAGCAGCAGCAGCAGCAGCAGCAGCAGCAGCAGCAGCAGCAGCAGCAGCAGCAGCAGCAGCAGCAGCAGCAGCAGCAGCAGCAGCAGCAGCAAGCAGCAGCAGCAGCAGCAGCAGCAGCCGCAGCAAGCAGCAGCAGCAGCAGCAGCAAGCAGCAGCAGCAAGCAGCCGCAGC
>JARKHS020000945.1:135000-137500 GCA_030143305.2 Amblyomma americanum | reverse complement strand
GCAGCAGCAGCAGCAGCAGCAGCAGCAGCAGCAGCAGCAGCAGCAGCAGCAGCAGCAGCAGCAGCAGCAGCAGCAGCAGCAGCAGCAGCAGCAGCAGCATCAGCAGCAAGCAGCAGCAGCAAGCGGCAGCAGCGAGCAGCAGCAGCAGCAGCAGCAGCAAGCAGCAGCAGCAGCAGCGAGCAGCAGCAAGCAGCAGAAGTAGCAAGCAGCAGCAAGCAGCAAGCAGCAGCAGAAGCAAGCAGCAGCAGCAGCAGCAGCAGCACCAGCAGCAAGCAGCAGCAGCACCAAGCAGCAGCAGCAGCAAGCAGCAGCAGCAGCAGCAAGCAGCAGCAGCAAGCAGCAGCAGCAGCAAGCAGCAGCAGCAGCAGCACCAAGCAGCAGCAAGCCGCAGCACCAAGCAGCAGCAGCAGCAGCAGCAGCAGCAGCAGCAGCAGCAGCAGCAGCAGCAGCAGCAGCAGCAGCAGCAAGCAGCAGTAGCAAGCAGCAGCAGCAGCAGCGGCAATCAGCAGCAGCAGCAGCAAGCCGCAGCACCAAGCAGCAGCAGCAGCAAGCAGCAGCAGCAGCGAGCAGCAGCAAGCACCAGAAGCAGCGAGCAGCAGCAGCAGAAGCACGCAGCAGCAGCAGCAGCAGCAGCAGCAGCAGCAGCAGCAGCAGCAGCAGCAGCAGCAGCAGCAGCAGCAGCAGCAGCAGCAGCAGCAGCAGCCGCAGCAAGCAGCAGCAGCAGCAGCAGCAAGCAGCAGCAGCAAGCAGCCGCAGCAGCAGCAAGCAGCCGCAGCAGCAGCAAGCAGCCGCAGCAGCAGCCAGCAGCCGCAGCCGCAGCAGCAGCAAGCAGCAGCAGCAAGCAGCAGCAGCAGCAAGCAGCAGCAGCAGCAGCAACAGCAACAGCAAGCAGCAGCAGCAGCAGCAGCAGCAGCAGCAACAGCAGCAGCAGCAACAGCAGCAGCAGCAGCAGCAGCAGCAGCAGCAGCAGCAGCAAGGAGCACCAAACAGCAGAAGCAGCAAGCAGCAGCAGCAGCAAGCAGCAAGCAGCAGCAGCAGCATTAGCAGCAGCTGCAAGCAGCAGCAGCAGCAGCAAGCAGCAGCAGCAAGCAAGCAGCAGCAAGCAGCTGCAGCCACAGCAAGGAGCAGCAAACAGCAGAAGCAGCAAGCAGCAGCAGCAGCAAGCAGCAGCAGTAAGCAGCATCAGCAGCAAGCAGCAGCAGCAGCAAGCGGCAGCAGCGAGCAGCAGCAGCAGCAAGCAGCAGCAGCAGCGAGCAGCAGCAGCAGCAGCGAGCAGCAGCAAGCAGCAGAAGCAGCAAACAGCAGCAGCAATCAGCAGCAGCAGCAGCAGCAAGCAGCAGTAGCAAGCAGCAGCAGCAGCAGCGGCAATCAGCAGCAGCAGCAGCAAGCAGCAGCAGCAGCAGCAAGATGCAGCAGCAGCAAGCAGCATCAGCAGCAAGCAGCAGCAGCAAGCGGCAGCAGCGAGCAGCAGCAGCAGCAAGCAGCAGCGAGCAGCAGCAGCAAGCAGCAGCAAGCAGCAGCAGCAGCAACGAGCAGCAGCAAGCAGCAGAAGCAGCAAGCAGCAAGCAGCAGCAAGCAGCAAGCAGCAGCAGAAGCAAGCAGCAGCAGCAGCACCAGCAGCAAGCAGCAGCAGCACCAAGCAGCAGCAGCAGCAAACAGCAGCAGCAGCAGCAAGCAGCAGCAGCAAGCAGCAGCAGCACCAAGCAGCAGCAGCAGCAAGCAGCAGCAGCAAGCCGCAGCACCAAGCAGCAGCAGCAGCAAGCAGCAGCAGCAGCGAGCAGCAGCAAGCACCAGAAGCAGCGAGCAGCAGCAGCAGAAGCACGCAGCCAGCAACAGCAGCAAGCAGCAGCAGCAAGCAGCAGCAGCAATCAGCAGCAGCAGCAAGCAGCAGCAGCAGCAAGAAGCAGCAGCAGCAAGCAGCATCAGCAGCAAGCAGCAGCAGCAAGCGGCAGCAGCGAGCAGCAGCAGCAGCAAGCAGCAGCAGCAGCAAGCAGCAGCAAGCAGCAGCAGCAGCAAGCAGCAGAAGCAGCAAGCAGCAGCAAGCAGCAAGCAGCAGCAGAAGCAAGCAGCAGCAGCAGCAGCAGCACCAGCACCAAGCAGCAGCAGCACCAAGCAGCAGCAGCAGCAGCAGCAAGCAGCAGCAGCAAGCCGCAGCACCAAGCAGCAGCAGCAGCAAGCAGCAGCATCAGCGAGCAGCACCAGCAGCAAGCAGCAGCAGCACCAAGCAGCAGCAGCAGCAAACAGCAGCAGCAGCAGCAAGCAGCAGCAGCAAGCAGCAGCAGCACCAAGCAGCAGCAGCAGCAGCAGCAGCAGCAGCAAGCAGCAGCAGCAAGCCGCAGCACCAAGCAGCAGCAGCAGCAAGCACCAGAAGCAGCGAGCAGCAGCAGCAGAAGCACGCAGCAGCAGCAGCAGCAGCAGCAGCAGCAGCAGCAGCAGCAGCAGCAGCAGCAGCAGCAGCAGCAGCAGCAGCAGCAGCAGCAGCAGCAGCAGCAGCAGCAGC
>JARKHS020000945.1:125000-130000 GCA_030143305.2 Amblyomma americanum | reverse complement strand
AGAAGCACGCAGCCAGCAACAGCAGCAAGCAGCAGCAGCAAGCAGCAGCAGCAATCAGCAGCAGCAGCAATCAGCAGCAGCAGCAGCAGCAGCAATCAGCAGCAGCAGCAGCAATCAGCAGCAGCAGCAGCAGCAGCAGCAGCAGCAGCAGCAGCAGCAGCAGCAGCAGCAGCAGGAGGAGCAGCAGCAGCAGCAGCAGCAGCAGCAAGGAGCACCAAACAGCAGAAGCAGCAAGCAGTAGCAGCAGCAAGCAGCAAGCAGCAGCAGCAGCATTAGCAGCAGCTGCAAGCAGCAGCAGCAGCAGCAAGCAGCAGCAGCAAGCAAGCAGCAGCAAGCAGCTGCAGCCACAGCAAGGAGCAGCAAACAGCAGAAGCAGCAAGCAGCAGCAGCAGCAAGCAGCAGCAGTAAGCAGCATCAGCAGCAAGCAGCAGCAGCAAGCGGCAGCAGCGAGCAGCAGCAGCAGCAGCAGCAAGCAGCAGCAGCAGCGAGCAGCAGCAGCGAGCAGCAGGAAGCAGCAGAAGCAGCAAACAGCAGCAGCAATCAGCAGCAGCAGCAAGCAGCAGTAGCAAGCAGCAGCAGCAGCAATCAGCAGCAGCAGCAAGCAGCAGCAGCAGCAAGAAGCAGCAGCAGCGAGCAGCATCAGCAGCAAGCAGCAGCAGCAAGCGGCAGCAGCGAGCAGCAGCAGCAGCAAGCAGCAGCAGCAGCAGCAAGCAGCAGCAGCAGCAGCGAGCAGCAGCAAGCAGCAGAAGCAGCAAGCAGCAGCAAGCAGCAAGCAGCAGCAGAAGCAAGCAGCAGCAGCAGCAGCAGCACCAGCAGCAAGCAGCAGCAGCACCAAGCAGCAGCAGCAGCAAACAGCAGCAGCAGCAGCAAGCAGCAGCAGCAAGCAGCAGCAGCACCAAGCAGCAGCAGCAGCAGCACCAAGCAGCAGCAAGCCGCAGCACCAAGCAGCAGCAGCAGCAGCAGCAGCAGCAGCAGCAGCAGCAGCAGCAGCAGCAGCAGCAGCAGCAGCAGCAGCAGCAGCAAACAGCAGCAGCAAGCAGCAGCAGCAATCAGCAGCAGCAGCAGCAGCAAGCAGCAGTAGCAAGCAGCAGCAGCAGCAGCGGCAATCAGCAGTAGCAGCAGCAAGCAGCAGCAGCAGCAGCAAGATGCAGCAGCAGCAAGCAGCATCAGCAGCAAGCAGCAGCAGCAAGCGGCAGCAGCGAGCAGCAGCAGCAGCAAGCAGCAGCGAGCAGCAGCAGCAAGCAGCAGCAAGCAGCAGCAGCAGCAACGAGCAGCAGCAAGCAGCAGAAGCAGCAAGCAGCAGCAAGCAGCAAGCAGCAGCAAGCAGCAAGCAGCAGCAGAAGCAAGCAGCAGCAGCAGCAGCAGCACCAGCAGCAAGCAGCAGCAGCACCAAGCAGCAGCAGCAGCAAACAGCAGCAGCAGCAGCAAGCAGCAGCAGCAAGCAGCAGCAGCACCAAGCAGCAGCAGCAGCAAGCAGCAGCAGCAAGCCGCAGCACCAAGCAGCAGCAGCAGCAAGCAGCAGCAGCAGCGAGCAGCAGCAAGCACCAGAAGCAGCGAGCAGCAGCAGCAGAAGCACGCAGCCAGCAACAGCAGCAAGCAGCAGCAGCAAGCAGCAGCAGCAATCAGCAGCAGCAGCAATCAGCAGCAGCAGCAGCAGCAGCAATCAGCAGCAGCAGCAGCAATCAGCAGCAGCAGCAGCAGCAGCAGCAGCAGCAGCAGCAGCAGCAGCAGCAGCAGGAGCAGCAGCAGCAGCAGCAGCAGCAGCAGCAGCAGCAGCAGCAGCAAGGAGCACCAAACAGCAGAAGCAGAAGCAGTAGCAGCAGCAAGCAGCAAGCAGCAGCAGCAGCATTAGCAGCAGCTGCAAGCAGCAGCAGCAAGCAGCAGCAGCAAGCAAGCAGCAGCAAGCAGCTGCAGCCACAGCAAGGAGCAGCAAACAGCAGAAGCAGCAAGCAGCAGCAGCAGCAAGCAGCAGCAGTAAGCAGCATCAGCAGCAAGCAGCAGCAGCAAGCGGCAGCAGCGAGCAGCAGCAGCAGCAGCAGCAAGCAGCAGCAGCAGCGAGCAGCAGCAGCGAGCAGCAGCAAGCGGCAGAAGCAGCAAACAGCAGCAGCAATCAGCAGCAGCAGCAGCAAGCAGCAGTAGCAAGCAGCAGCAGCAGCAATCAGCAGCAGCAGCAAGCAGCAGCAGCAGCAAGAAGCAGCAGCAGCGAGCAGCATCAGCAGCAAGCAGCAGCAGCAAGCGGCAGCAGCGAGCAGCAGCAGCAGCAAGCAGCAGCAGCAGCAGCAAGCAGCAGCAGCAGCAGCGAGCAGCAGCAAGCAGCAGAAGTAGCAAGCAGCAGCAAGCAGCAAGCAGCAGCAGAAGCAAGCAGCAGCAGCAGCAGCAGCACCAGCAGCAAGCAGCAGCAGCACCAAGCAGCAGCAGCAGCAAACAGCAGCAGCAGCAGCAAGCAGCAGCAGCAAGCAGCAGCAGCACCAAGCAGCAGCAGCAGCAGCACCAAGCAGCACCAAGCCGCAGCACCAAGCAGCAGCAGCAGCAGCAGCAGCAGCAGCAGCAGCAGCAGCAGCAGCAGCAGCAGCAGCAGCAGCAGCAGCAGCAGCAGCAGCAGCAGCAGCAGCAGCAGCAGCAGCAGCAGCAGCAGCAGCGAGCAGCATCAGCAGCAAGCAGCAGCAGCAAGCGGCAGCAGCGAGCAGCAGCAGCAGCAGCAGCAGCAAGCAGCAGCAGCAGCAGCGAGCAGCAGCAAGCAGCAGAAGTAGCAAGCAGCAGCAAGCAGCAAGCAGCAGCAGAAGCAAGCAGCAGCAGCAGCAGCAGCAGCACCAGCAGCAAGCAGCAGCAGCACCAAGCAGCAGCAGCAGCAAACAGCAGCAGCAGCAGCAAGCAGCAGCAGCAAGCAGCAGCAGCACCAAGCAGCAGCAGCAGCAGCACCAAGCAGCAGCAAGCCGCAGCACCAAGCAGCAGCAGCAGCAGCAGCAGCAGCAGCAGCAGCAGCAGCAGCAGCAGCAGCAGCAGCAAGCAGCAGTAGCAAGCAGCAGCAGCAGCAGCGGCAATCAGCAGCAGCAGCAGCAAGCCGCAGCACCAAGCAGCAGCAGCAGCAAGCAGCAGCAGCAGCGAGCAGCAGCAAGCACCAGAAGCAGCGAGCAGCAGCAGCAGAAGCACGCAGCAGCAGCAGCAGCAGCAGCAGCAGCAGCAGCAGCAGCAGCAGCAGCAGCAGCAGCAGCAGCAGCAGCAGCAGCAGCAGCAGCAGCAGCAGCAGCAGCAGCAGCAGCAGCAGCAGCAGCAGCAGCAGCAAGCAGCAGCAAGCAGCAGCAGCAGCAGCAGCCGCAGCAAGCAGCAGCAGCAGCAGCAGCAGCAAGCAGCAGCAGCAAGCAGCCGCAGCAGCAGCAAGCAGCCGCAGCAGCAGCCAGCAGCCGCAGCCGCAGCAGCAGCAAGCAGCAGCAGCAAGCAGCAGCAGCAGCAGCAACAGCAACAGCAAGCAGCAGCAGCAGCAGCAGCAGCAGCAGCAGCAGCAGCAGCAACAGCAGCAGCAGCAACAGCAGCAGCAGCAGCAGCAGCAGCAGCAGCAGCAGCAGCAGCAGCAGCAAGGAGCACCAAACAGCAGAAGCAGCAAGCAGCAGCAGCAGCAAGCAGCAAGCAGCAGCAGCAGCATTAGCAGCAGCTGCAAGCAGCAGCAGCAGCAAGCAGCAGCAGCAAGCAAGCAGCAGCAAGCAGCTGCAGCCACAGCAAGGAGCAGCAAACAGCAGAAGCAGCAAGCAGCAGCAGCAGCAAGCAGCAGCAGTAAGCAGCATCAGCAGCAAGCAGCAGCAGCAGCAAGCGGCAGCAGCGAGCAGCAGCAGCAGCAAGCAGCAGCAGCAGCGAGCAGCAGCAGCAGCAGCGAGCAGCAGCAAGCAGCAGAAGCAGCAAACAGCAGCAGCAAGCAGCAGCAGCAATCAGCAGCAGCAGCAGCAGCAAGCAGCAGTAGCAAGCAGCAGCAGCAGCAGCGGCAATCAGCAGCAGCAGCAGCAAGCAGCAGCAGCAGCAGCAAGATGCAGCAGCAGCAAGCAGCCTCAGCAGCAAGCAGCAGCAGCAAGCGGCAGCAGCGAGCAGCAGCAGCAGCAAGCAGCAGCGAGCAGCAGCAGCAAGCAGCAGCAAGCAGCAGCAGCAGCAACGAGCAGCAGCAAGCAGCAGAAGCAGCAAGCAGCAAGCAGCAGCAAGCAGCAAGCAGCAGCAGAAGCAAGCAGCAGCAGCAGCAGCAGCACCAGCAGCAAGCAGCAGCAGCACCAAGCAGCAGCAGCAGCAAACAGCAGCAGCAGCAGCAAGCAGCAGCAGCAAGCAGCAGCAGCACCAAGCAGCAGCAGCAGCAAGCAGCAGCAGCAAGCCGCAGCACCAAGCAGCAGCAGCAGCAAGCAGCAGCAGCAGCGAGCAGCAGCAAGCACCAGAAGCAGCGAGCAGCAGCAGCAGAAGCACGCAGCCAGCAACAGCAGCAAGCAGCAGCAGCAAGCAGCAGCAGCAATCAGCAGCAGCAGCAATCAGCAGCAGCAGCAGCAGCAGCAATCAGCAGCAGCAGCAGCAATCAGCAGCAGCAGCAGCAGCAGCAGCAGCAGCAGCAGCAGCAGCAGCAGCAGCAGCAGCAGCAGCAAGCAGCAGCAGCAAGCAAGCAGCAGCAAGCAGCTGCAGCCACAGCAAGGAGCAGCAAACAGCAGAAGCAGCAAGCAGCAGCAGCAGCAAGCAGCAGCAGTAAGCAGCATCAGCAGCAAGCAGCAGCAGCAAGCGGCAGCAGCGAGCAGCAGCAGCAGCAGCAGCAAGCAGCAGCAGCAGCGAGCAGCAGCAGCGAGCAGCAGGAAGCAGCAGAAGCAGCAAACAGCAGCAGCAATCAGCAGCAGCAGCAAGCAGCAGTAGCAAGCAGCAGCAGCAGCAATCAGCAGCAGCAGCAAGCAGCAGCAGCAGCAAGAAGCAGCAGCAGCGAGCAGCATCAGCAGCAAGCAGCAGCAGCAAGCGGCAGCAGCGAGCAGCAGCAGCAGCAAGCAGCA
>JARKHS020000945.1:117500-122500 GCA_030143305.2 Amblyomma americanum | reverse complement strand
CAGCAGCAGCACCAAGCAGCAGCAGTAGCAAACAGCAGCAGCAGCAGCAAGCAGCAGCAGCAAGCAGCAGCAGCACCAAGCAGCAGCAGCAGCAAGCAGCAGCAGCAGCAGCAAGCAGCAGCAGCAAGCCGCAGCACCAAGCAGCAGCAGCAGCCAGCAGCAAGCACCAGAAGCAGCGAGCAGCAGCAGCAGAAGCACGCAGCCAGCAACAGCAGCAAGCAGCAGCAGCAAGCAGCAGCAGCAGCAATCAGCAGCAGCAGCAATCAGCAGCAGCAGCAGCAAGCAGCAGCAGCAGCAGCAGCAGCAAGCAGCAGCAGCAATCAGCAGCAGCAGCAGCAAGCAGCAGCAGCAATCAGCAGCAGCAGCAGCAATCAGCAGCAGCAGCAGCAGCAGCAGCAGCAGCAGCAGCAGCAGCAGCAGCAGCAGCAGAGCAGCAGCAGCAGCAGCAGCAGCAGCAGCAGCAAGGAGCACCAAACAGCAGAAGCAGCAAGCAGCAGCAGCAGCAAGCAGCAAGCAGCAGCAGCAGCATTAGCAGCAGCTGCAAGCAGCAGCAGCAGCAAGCAGCAGCAGCAAGCAAGCAGCAGCAAGCAGCTGCAGCCACAGCAAGGAGCAGCAAACAGCAGAAGCATCAAGCAGCAGCAGCAGCAAGCAGCAGCAGTAAGCAGCATCAGCAGCAAGCAGCAGCAGCAAGCGGCAGCAGCGAGCAGCAGCAGCAGCAGCAAGCAGCAGCAGCAGCGAGCAGCAGCAGCAGCGAGCAGCAGCAAGCAGCAGAAGCAGCAAACAGCAGCAGCAATCAGCAGCAGCAGCAGCAAGCAGCAGTAGCAAGCAGCAGCAGCAGCAGCAGCAATCAGCAGCAGCAGCAAGCAGCAGCAGCAGCAAGAAGCAGCAGCAGCAAGCAGCATCAGCAGCAAGCAGCAGCAGCAAGCGGCAGCAGCAGCAGCAAGCAGCAGCAAGCAGCAGCAGCAGCAGCGAGCAGCAGCAAGCAGCAGAAGCAGCAAGCAGCAGCAGCAGAAGCAAGCAGCAGCAGCAAGCAGCAGCAGCAGAAGCAAGCAGCAGCAGCAGCAAACAGCAGCAGCAGCAGCAAGCAGCAGCAGCAGCAGCAGCAGCAGCACCAAGCAGCAGCAAGCCGCAGCACCAAGCAGCAGCAGCAGCAAGCAGCAGCAGCAGCAGCGAGCAGCAGCAAGCAGCAAGCAGCAGCAGCAGCAGCAGCAGCAGCAGCAGCAGCAGCAGCAGCAGCAGCAGCAGCAGCAGCAGCAGCAGCAGCAGCAGCAGCAGCAGCAGCAGCAAGCAGAATCAGCAGCAAGCAGCAGCAGCAAGCGGCAGCAGCGAGCAGCAGCAGCAGCAAGCAGCAGCGAGCAGCAGCAGCAAGCAGCAGCGAGCAGCAGCAGCAGCAGCGAGCAGCAGCAAGCAGCAGAAGCAGCAAGCAGCAGCAAGCAGCAAGCAGCAGCAAGCAGCAAGCAGCAGCAGAAGCAAGCAGCAGCAGCAGCAGCAGCACCAGCAGCAAGCAGCAGCAGCACAAAGCAGCAGCAGCAGCAAACAGCAGCAGCAGCAGCAAGCAGCAGCAGCAAGCAGCAGCAGCAGCACCAAGCAGCAGCAGCAGCAGCAGCAAGCAGCAGCAGCAGCAGCAAGCAGCAGCAGCAAGCCGCAGCACCAAGCAGCAGCAGCAGCAAGCAGCAGCAGCAGCGAGCAGCAGCAAGCACCAGAAGCAGCGAGCAGCAGCAGCAGAAGCACGCAGCCAGCAACAGCAGCAAGCAGCAGCAGCAAGCAGCAGCAGCAGCAATCAGCAGCAGCAGCAATCAGCAGCAGCAGCAGCAGCAGCAGCAGCAGCAGCAGCAGCAGCAGCAGCAGCAAGGAGCACCAAACAGCAGAAGCAGCAAGCAGCAGCAGCAGCAATAGCAGCAGCTGCAAGCAGCAGCAGCAGCAAGCAAGCAGCAGCAAGCAGCTGCAGCCACAGCAAGGAGCAGCAAACAGCAGAAGCAGCAAGCAGCAGCAGCAGCAAGCAGCAGCAGTAAGCAGCATCAGCAGCAAGCAGCAGCAGCAAGCGGCAGCAGCGAGCAGCAGCAGCAGCAAGCAGCAGCAGCAGCGAGCAGCAGCAGCAGCAGCGAGCAGCAGCAAGCAGCAGAAGCAGCAAACAGCAGCAGCAAGCAGCAGCAGCAATCAGCAGCAGCAGCAGCAAGCAGCAATAGCGGCAATCAGCAGCAGCAGCAGCAAGCAGCAGCAGCACCAAGCAGCAGCAGCAGCAGCAAGCAGCAGCAGCAAGCAGCAGCAGCACCAAGCAGCAGCAGCAGCGAGCAGCAGCAGCAGCAGCAAGCAGCAGCAGCAAGCCGCAGCACCAAGCAGCAGCAGCAGCCAGCAGCAAGCACCAGAAGCAGCGAGCAGCAGCAGCAGAAGCACGCAGCCAGCAACAGCAGCAAGCAGCAGCAGCAAGCAGCAGCAGCAGCAATCAGCAGCAGCAGCAATCAGCAGCAGCAGCAGCAAGCAGCAGCAGCAGCAGCAGCAAGAAGCAGCAGCAGCAAGCAGCATCAGCAGCAAGCAGCAGCAGCAAGCGGCAGCAGCAGCAGCAAGCAGCAGCAAGCAGCAGCAGCAGCAGCGAGCAGCAGCAAGCAGCAGAAGCAGCAAGCAGCAGCAGAAGCAAGCAGCAGCAGCAGCAGCAGCAGCAGAAGCAAGCAGCAGCAGCAGCAAACAGCAGCAGCAGCAGCAAGCAGCAGCAGCAGCAGCAGCAGCACCAAGCAGCAGCAAGCCGCAGCACCAAGCAGCAGCAGCAGCAAGCAGCAGCAGCAGCAGCGAGCAGCAGCAAGCAGCAAGCTGCAGCAGCAGCAGCAGCAGCAGCAGCAGCAGCAGCAGCAGCAGCAGCAAGCAGAATCAGCAGCAAGCAGCAGCAGCAAGCGGCAGCAGCGAGCAGCAGCAGCAGCAAGCAGCAGCGAGCAGCAGCAGCAAGCAGCAGCAAGCAGCAGCAGCAGCAGCGAGCAGCAGCAAGCAGCAGAAGCAGCAAGCAGCAGCAAGCAGCAAGCAGCAGCAAGCAGCAAGCAGCAGCAGAAGCAAGCAGCAGCAGCAGCAGCACCAGCAGCAAGCAGCAGCAGCACAAAGCAGCAGCAGCAGCAGCAAACAGCAGCAGCAGCAGCAAGCAGCAGCAGCACCAAGCAGCAGCAGCAGCAGCAAGCAGCAGCAGCAAGCCGCAGCACCAAGCAGCAGCAGCAGCAAGCAGCAGCAGCAGCGAGCAGCAGCAAGCACCAGAAGCAGCGAGCAGCAGCAGCAGAAGCACGCAGCCAGCAACAGCAGCAAGCAGCAGCAGCAAGCAGCAGCAGCAGCAATCAGCAGCAGCAGCAATCAGCAGCAGCAGCAGCAGCAGCAGCAGCAGCAGCAGCAGCAGCAGCAGCAGCAGCAGCAGCAGCAGCAGCAGCAGCTGCAGCAGCAGCAGCAGCAGCAAGGAGCACCAAACAGCAGAAGCAGCAAGCAGCAGCAGCAGCATTAGCAGCAGCTGCAAGCAGCAGCAGCAGCAAGCAAGCAGCAGCAAGCAGCTGCAGCCACAGCAAGGAGCAGCAAACAGCAGAAGCAGCAAGCAGCAGCAGCAGCAAGCAGCAGCAGTAAGCAGCATCAGCAGCAAGCAGCAGCAGCAAGCGGCAGCAGCGAGCAGCAGCAGCAGCAAGCAGCAGCAGCAGCGAGCAGCAGCAGCAGCAGCGAGCAGCAGCAAGCAGCAGAAGCAGCAAACAGCAGCAGCAAGCAGCAGCAGCAATCAGCAGCAGCAGCAGCAAGCAGCAATAGCGGCAATCAGCAGCAGCAGCAGCAAGCAGCAGCAGCAGCAAGCAGCAGCAGCAGCAAGCAGCATCAGCAGCAAGCAGCAGCAGCAAGCGGCAGCAGCAAGCAGCAGCGAGCAGCAGCAGCAAGCAGCAGCAAGCAGCAGCAGCAGCAGCGAGCAGCAGCAAGCAGCAGAAGCAGCAAGCAGCAGCAAGCAGCAAGCAGCAGCAAGCAGCAAGCAGCAGGAAGCAGCAAGCAGCAGCAGAAGCAAGCAGCAGCAGCAGCAGCAGCACCAGCAGCAAGCAGCAGCAGCACCAAGCAGCAGCAGCAGCAAACAGCAGCAGCAGCAGCAAGCAGCAGCAGCAAGCAGCAGCAGCACCAAGCAGCAGCAGCAGCAAGCAGCAGCAGCAGCAGCAAGCAGCAGCAGCAAGCCGCAGCACCAAGCAGCAGCAGCAGCGAGCAGCAGCAAGCACCAGAAGCAGCGAGCAGCAGCAGCAGAAGCACGCAGCCAGCAACAGCAGCAAGCAGCAGCAGCAAGCAGCAGCAGCAGCAATCAGCAGCAGCAGCAATCAGCAGCAGCAGCAGCAAGCAGCAGCAGCAGCAGCAGCAAGCAGCAGCAGCAATCAGCAGCAGCAGCAGCAAGCAGCAGCAGCAATCAGCAGCAGCAGCAGCAATCAGCAGCAGCAGCAGCAGCAGCAGCAGCAGCAGCAGCAGCAGCAGCAGCAGCAGCAGCAGCAGCAAGGAGCACCAAACAGCAGAAGCAGCAAGCAGCAGCAGCAGCAAGCAGCAAGCAGCAGCAGCAGCATTAGCAGCAGCTGCAAGCAGCAGCAGCAGCAGCAAGCAAGCAGCAGCAAGCAGCTGCAGCCACAGCAAGGAGCAGCAAACAGCAGAAGCAGCAAGCAGCAGCAGCAGCAAGCAGCAGCAGTAAGCAGCATCAGCAGCAAGCAGCAGCAGCAAGCGGCAGCAGCGAGCAGCAGCAGCAGCAGCAGCAGCAGCAGCAAGCAGCAGCAGCAGCGAGCAGCAGCAGCAGCAGCGAGCAGCAGCAAGCAGCAGAAGCAGCAAACAGCAGCAGCAATCAGCAGCAGCAGCAGCAAGCAGCAGTAGCAAGCAGCAGCAGCAGCAGCAGCAATCAGCAGCAGCAGCAAGCAGCAGCAGCAGCAAGAAGCAGCAGCAGCAAGCAGCATCAGCAGCAAGCAGCAGCAGCAAGCGGCAGCAGCAGCAGCAAGCAGCAGCAAGCAGCAGCAGCAGCAGCGAGCAGCAGCAAG